>QNGE01001995.1:0-84629 GCA_008508345.1 Paragonimus westermani | reverse complement strand
AAGCAAGTGAACGGAGGCGGATCTCGCGTGCATGACTAACTCTTGGTGAGGGACAGAATCTGATTTAGGGTTAAGGATGTTTACTGACCCAAGACATGTAACAAGAGATCGACTTTCCAGCAGTGAGAGCCCGCTTAAATTTGAGTAAAACATGTGAACTTTGTATATACATTGCATACTTTATGCCACCAAGATGGCAAGCACCTCTCTAGAGCAGAATTCCAACACAGTTCGTATTCTCTCAACCTTTACGGACATGAGGATGAACTGCACACAAATTTCCAATGAACCTGCCGTGTGCACCAGCTATGTGTTACAGTATTTTGAGCGGTATGCCAGTGTGCATTCAGGCGGAAAACAACAGGCAGGACACGCCAGCCTCTTAGTTTACTCACTGCCTCGAACGGTAAACACAGCGAGTATTTTGGTTTTGATACAGAGTCATTCATGACGTGAGGTTTATTTGGAAATGTGTTGTGTCACACTTAATTAATTCCTGAATTTCAATTCACCGTTAAATCTTACTGATGGTATTCTCGACGGGAGTCCAAAGGACGCGTACGGTGTATCCGTTCAGGCGATCGAAAGAATGCAGCTTACAGTACAGTATGGAGGTTTCCTGGTGACCAATAATATTAGGGTGGAATATTGACCAGCACTCTTGTAGTATTGGAACACCTACAAGAGTTCTAGTCACGATCATGGTCAGGGGATACACTAATGATTAGCATCATAACGAAAGAAACTCGAGTTCGTCCCTAGTTACATGCCGTTTCCGTTTTTTGCGTTGAAGATAAAACCTTCGATACAGTGAGTTCCTGGTTTGATATAACTGATTTTAGATGAACGCGAATGACCAAACAGTGTACCAGTTGCACGATGAGATTTCTCAAATGCGAAATACGGTCATGAAACCGGTCACACGTTGACAGATCCAGAATAGCAAACACAAGGATTATGAGAAATAGAACACATCGTAAGCTCAGATCACGTGTAGGGTGGATCGGCAGGTGGATGAGACAGGTTGTGTGCATGACCACAAATAGGCTGTGGCTAACCAACGGAGTGGATTGAGTCGGTTTCGGCCAATTCAGGCGAGTGTCAATCCTAATCGAGAACTGGCTGGCACAAGTGTGTTTGCACCTCGGACGACTGAGTCACATAAACAGACTCGAAGATCATGTGAGTTGAATGGGAATTGCGTCATCGGGTTTGGAAACGAGGTTTCTGGTTTCGTGATAAAGCGATGATTACCATGTTTATGATGAGGACGTGAGTGTCAACTGGATTGACCTCATTAATCTGGTTGTAGCATCATTTTGCTATGTAGTGTTCATTGATGACATCGCACCGAATGACGTTACGTAATGAAGAATTGTTACGATCGGTCGTTCAACTCTCCCATGATCTGAGCTTACGCTGTGTTCTATTTCTCATAATCCTTGTGTTTGTTATTCTGGATCTGTCAACGTGTGATCGGTTTCATGACCGTATTTCGTATGTGAGAAATCTCATCGTGCAACTGGTACACTGGTTACTGGTGCATTTTCCATCGACCATCGTGTAGGCGTATTTGAAATCATTTGACATGAGTTCCCCCTAAGTGATCAGGTGCACCATTTGATTTACTAACATCCGAAGTAGTGTTGGATATTTCGAGGACTGCAAACTGAAAGTGAATTTAGTAATTACGTAAGTCTTATAGAACCACTTGAAGCGGACCGTTTTTCCGACGTCTGGCGCAGCCTACTCGTTCTCTTTGTCTGCGAAAACTTTCAGCAAATTTGAGTTGTATTCGGCCTTGCGAAACATCTCCATTGTTGTCCATCTGAGATGGAGAATTTCACCAGGAGAATGTCAAATCTTCATTGATAAATCTTTTTGGTCGTTCCGTGTCATTTGAGTGGAAAAATTAAACACATAATTTCGTATCCTCCTGGCAGTTCTAAGTGGAATGTATCACTTAGGTTACTAGCCACCCGCTGTTTTAACCTGGTAGATCGCGCTTCACTCTTATTACTGTAACCAATCATTTCCGGGCACAATTCGGATTTGATAAGCCACTTTGGCTAAGTTAACCTTTGTGCTGGACCTCCACGTGTGTGAACCTGATAGCATAAAATGGAGTCAAACACATTTCAGGGTGTATAGCACAGAAACATTCAAACTATCCCCACTTGGTGAGTCCAAACAAGAACGAAGCTGGTCGAGGAGTGACTTGTTAAGGACGAGCTTAATTTTGAGTCCTTGTATTTACATCCAGCGTAAACTGGTGTTTCCAGGCGGACTGTGTCCATCCACGTAAACGGGGTGAAAGCAGGTTATGCCTGAATTACATACAAATTTTCACGTCACCATCGATGTACACAACGCTTGTAACTGAGCAGACAAGAGCTACGTCTCATAATCTGAAAGGCTGACGGTTTGACACCAATTCAAAATATCTCTCCCTCATGAGGTCAAACAAGGAATGAACTGGTCCTGGATTGTCGGTTCACGAGTAAACATTAAAAATCCTGTTGGACATTCCTGGGGAGTTCTATCATACAGTCTTAACCTAATCGAGGTCGGTTAACGAACCGCACCTGCATAACACTGCATCGTGTTTGCACCTTGCTCGCTTCAGCGGATTCCGCCTAACCTAATCCACAGTCAGTAGCACCCGCATTCTGACAAATGTCTTATCAGGGTACAGGCAGTGCAGATATGAGAAACATCGTGCAACACTTAATCCGAATAAATAATCTGACGAATAAACGATAGTTTTCTAATGGATTATGTTATTATATTTATTTTTTTCATCAAATTATATAACCTGAAAGGCTGGACTAAAAACGGAAAAAGGTTTGCAATTAACCGGATGACTAGTTGGATTCTGCCAATTTTCCGTAGTGGCTTCGCCTTTTCATTATCTGACTATTGGGATTGTCGTTTATATGGAAAAGGAGTGTTATTTTGTACAAGAAAGAAACATGCAAAATTAATCTCCGGGCTCTGAATTCAGTGGAAATTAGTATATCTTTCGAACAGGATAGGGTATAACACTTGCTTCCAGAGTATCTCACGGTTATTTCGCTGTTGAATGGGATAACACTTGTCAACTGAACCTTAATATTCACGTTTAGTTTACCGGATTAATACCTTTTTAACGGCATTTTGCGGGAAACTATGGCTATCTATGTCAGTTAGTCAAGTCATTGTTTATTCATCGGATATTTTGTCACTGGTGTCTGTACAAAAAGTGAAGGCCCTGTGAAAGACTGAATTGGTTAGTCTGTCAGACCAAGTTTGGATGGGAAGACTTACTATGGAGATTATTTTCAGATCCCTTGAGGTTGGAATAAATGTTGGTATTCAGAAGCTACTGTGCTCAATGATTCACAGTTGCAGGGTTGAATTGTGCCATTTCCTTGGAAAAATTCAAGAGATGTCAATCAGACAAATACGGGACTAAAACTGTAACTTGCTCACAAAAAGTAGGTCCTTCTAGACGTCTGATGGGAGCAGAATGTTAGACCAAGTCGCAACTTTGTAACTGGAATCGACTGGTAGAAACACGCATGTTAACAAGTAGTTCACAATTTTTAACTCGCAGCTGTCACAGAACAGATGTGACAGAATTTAGGAAGACAGTGTGACTCTAGTGTTTCAAGCCTCATCACACAACGTAATTGAAGGATGTGGTTTCCATTTCATAGTAATTTGTTATTGCCCATAAAATAACGATGTTACCAATCACCGTTTTCTCTACAACACTTAAGTTGATTAGACTGCCTGTTGCCTACAGGCAATCGTGATTCGAAAAAAGCATATATGGCGGTTCTTCATGAATAACTAACAATACACCAGACATCCATTTCCAAAGTCGCCGTGTGATCTGAGCCAAATTATGCGTTCATAATCGAACCATATTCAACAAAACAACAGAATAACGAGCTTTGAAAGAAGTTCTGCCATGCGTGTTGGTTTACCCCCTCATTGTTCCATGCAGTTTAATGGTCTTAATCAAATTAGTCACGTGATAGGTGCTTGAAATTATGTGAAGCACAGCACGGCTTAAATTCACCAGTGTGTCTACGTGAACTGTTCACATCCTTTCAAAGAACGCGCCAATCTGTGTTGTTTCCTTGAAGCATCACTTTGTGATTATTGACTTCTAAGAATTGAAACATAGCTAAACACCAATGTTAGAAGACCAATAAATGCACTCCATCGCTTAGAATATCTGCAACATGGGTTTATAACGTTGCAACATAGTTGACATATAAACCACAAGATATATCTGAATAGGGTACGGCATGGCTCAATCGGTACGGAAAAAATGATAAAATTCAGTCGGCCATCCAACAGTTTTCAGACCTCATTCCATTCTTATTTTAACCTTTCCGTTTCTACTAGCTGGCGAGAAGACGAATATAATCGCACAATCCATTAGGAAACTATTGTGTCTTCTCAAATTCATTCATTTAGGTTCAATGTTTCCGCTGTTTCCCACACCTCCGCACCACCCGTCACTTGATAAGACACTTGCTACGATTCGGGTGCCACAGACTGTCGCCGACACCCTCTGGAATAAGAGATTCGACAGCTGAAGCCAGGATGCAGTGTTGTGCATTTGCGGTTCGTTAACCGGACTTGGTTAGGTTGAATCCTCATAAGTGAAGTCTCTTGAAGTTTAGTTGACTTCATTCCTAGATGCCAGGTCCATAAATGTGTGACATCTCAACAATTTTAGATGATGCCCAACTATGAGAAGTCAAGGCTCTGGCTGGAGTGGAACTAGCGACACAAACAGCATGCCTCAACGTCGCGAGCGCTCTACCACCAGAGCTACGAAACCACATCAGGACTTGGAAATTTTCACACGTTTCAACAATTACGCTTGTGTGAATCTGTGCGACCGAAGTCTGAAGCCAACGGTGACGTACCCAAACTTCACGACTGGTAGATTGAGGCTACACCATATTTGACTGTGACACAGTCAAGTCGTCTGTCACAAAGCCCCTCTTTATGGCTGCCTCACTAGGCTTGCCTACTCACATGTAAACTTGCCAGATATTCTGAATTTGTTGAGAAGTGAATGAGAACGACCCTTGTTTGACTGGCCTCCTCAGTTTAGACTACTGGGTAGATACCCCTAGTTTCTGCTCAGTATACAGACATATATTTTCATAGTGGACGTCTGAACAACATAGAACAGCTTTGTTGTGTTCTAACATTTGTTCTGACAGAGATATAGTCCTCAAATGGTATCAGTAACCTTACTTTGTTTATAGAACTTGAGACCAGACTTCCTGTGTCATGCACTGACAGACTTCATCGACACAAACTACTCAATGTGGCGATGGCTATAAATCCTGACTATACATGAAAGTCGACAGTCCGTCACTTGGTGGCAAATGAACAGAAACATTGCTATAAAAAAACTTTCTGGTTGAAAGGTGTGCAACTTGCAGTATTCTGCTTTCCAAAATCAATGATTTTTGTCTAGCATCCACTGCTTAGCAGTTAATAATGGTCACCAGCTATCATTAGTTTTAAGAAGTTAGCGCACTTTATTGGAGAACAAAGACTGCTCGACTTGTGGATTCTGAGCGAAGCATATCAATGAGCCATATATGTGGAGTAGACGGAATATGTAAAATCACAGAGACAGGGGGAACAAGAGGATTGAACGCCGTATTTGCTCTCCTGTACTTCGGCTGAGATCAAGCTCTTCTTAGCTCGCACTGACGGTTACCATACCTTCCACGGTAATTTTAATCGTAAGTCAACTAAGAGAATGTTTAAACATCTCTAAGAAATGTATGTTGGACCAAGAACCAAATGATCCGCAGTCTGATTTCAATAAAACAAACAAAAGAGACAACGCATTGGCGACGGGGCAAAGAAGAATGTAGACTCAAATTTTATGGGGCGTCTCTTTGATATCTCTATCGAAATTGTGGGTGCCACAACTCGGTGCTTTTTAGTGTATTTCAACCTTTTTCGATCGTCTTTAGCCACTACTGTTCGCTTCCAGATATTCCTCTCTACTTCTGCTCAGCGAACACAGAATACTCGCAAACAGAGTGGCCTAATCTGTTAACTCCAGTTAGTACGTTTGGTGAGATGATTGCCAGTGTGCAATGTGACAGTTAACGATGGGTATTAGGTAGATTGGTAGTCAAGTGTTTTTACTACAAGAACCCAGTAGTCCCTCATGCACTGAGTTAACATTTTTCCATGTATACCGACGGCTTATCAGTTAGGTTGTTCAATAACCACGACCGTTCTTCAAAAAATCCATACTGTGTGTCCACCCTAATCAACAGAAAGTCGGCGAGTAAAAAGGGCAAGAACTGACTGAGCATTATACCGGCTGTAACCGAAATTAGTTACCTCTGTTTAATTAACCTTTGAACAAATTCACAATTGAGATGTTACTATCCGAATGTGAATTTTTGTCGCTGCCTCCAGTGTACTACAAGTTGCTTCCAGTGAGTTGACCAGTGGGGTTTACGGTAACGGATACCCATCCGTATCGCTTACACACACGGTGGCTTCTAAAGACCTGTCGAAAAAGACCAAACAGTTTACTGTTAAGACAGCCTCATTTTAATCAAATTTTCCATCGCTTTCGTTCAACTACTTCCTCCAATCGACAGCAATAACCTGTATGTTTTGACCGGCGTTCGAGTAACTGACCTCAAACTTGTTAAGGTCGTTATAACTGCCTTCAGTTTTCATACACCATCAGCTTTCTGTCAACGCAACACACGGAATATTTGCACTATCCCTGCTAGATGAGAAATTTGTGAGAAAACTTTAGCAGTCTGGTCCGCAGAATAAACATATACAAACAACCCCACGTAATGTCAACTAATTCTGTTCGGCATCTTGCAGCGAGACCAGGCTGATCGATATACACAAACGAATAAGGGAAATTAAACTGACTTAACGTAAGGTCGTGTTAATCGCGTTACATGTCCAGAACGACCACCAAGCGAAAAGTGTATGGTCAACTCCGATTAAGTGGGTGATGTTGTGGTCTGAATAATCGGACCGTCAGTCACAAGTTTGGCCTCGGTGTCAGTGCGTGAACCTATAAATTGTTGGCTGGAAGTGATGTGAACCTGATAAATCCGACGGTCCCATGCTAACAAATAATCAAAATTGAATCAGAAACAAAGTATGATGCGAAGGTGATCTCCTACTAAGTAAAACCCGTCGATACAAGAAAATTATGTGATACGTCACGTCAGTAAAACTCCGGTAGATAAATGCTCACGTGTAATCACTGTACACTCGTGTCCAATCCTTGATGCAATATGAAATTTAAAATTGCTTACTAATAGACGTTGAAC
Organism: Paragonimus westermani; assembly: GCA_008508345.1. Taxonomy (NCBI): domain Eukaryota; kingdom Metazoa; phylum Platyhelminthes; class Trematoda; order Plagiorchiida; family Troglotrematidae; genus Paragonimus; species Paragonimus westermani. The sequence goes on along the minus strand of QNGE01001995.1, from coordinate 77,283 downwards.
TCAACAAGCATGAATCGACTTACATTGAAACCTGAATTTGTAACAATTTCGTGGGACGACAGAATGAGTTAATTATGGGACCAGCGGCAGAAAATGGTAAGCAGCACGTGTGTCTATCATCTACACAGCTGGGTGTTTGCTTTCGATGTCACATGCTTCACCAGCGTTTTGAGGGAATGTACGCGCAGTATCTCACAGGAAAAAAGAATTGCAACTCGCAGATGATTTGACCCCACCAACTGCGTGTGTCCAGTCGCATCTAGAGACTGGTGCTGAATCCATATTGAGAACTCACAAAGTAGGTTGACAGAAGACATTTGTGTTGAACGGGGTATATGGATTACGACATACTGCTGTGAACTTTAGAACAGGTCCGTGAACATTTGGCGCCGCGAGCTGACTGTTGATAAGTGACAATGGGATTGTGGTGACCCTATGGAAGACGTGAGATAACTGATTTCGATCCACAACCTCCGCCATCGTTAGCGCCGGTAACCAAGTTAACGTTTCATTGTTAAGCTATGTGGTGGGAGTAAACAGTTTGTCATTGACACTCAGAAGCATGTCCTTACTGTTCACCCAATTAACCGCGATATTCTCGAACGGTGTCATCTGGTTGTATGTGTTCTATTTGGAAAAATGATCTGCTTACGAGGAAAACTGTTGTTCTAGTCAGTTAGCTAGCGTTCCGTAAGGGGGTCGCGTGCATAAAATGACCGTTCGTCAGCGCATACTTCCTAAAAGTCCCAACTGTGCGATTAGCCGGACAGTTACTGGAACTGTTCAGCCTGCGATGACTGGATCAGTCAATAGTTCACTTCATCGGACACCAATTGACAGAAATAACACGACGTGGTCAGGTAACGGCGTAGTCACCAATTCTGAAGACTGTGACTCCTCTGTTGAATAAAGTTTCTCTTCACTGAGGGCCATGTGACAACCAAATTCTTTAGGTAATCTAGTTCTATCCCGTCTTCTCTTTATTTTATCTTCACTACTGTTACCAGTAGCACCGGTTGTTCTTTTGAAAAATTCCCAGTCAACCGTGGAGACAGCCATTGCATTCTTTCATTGAGAATACTGGCTGCCTCGTCTTCCTACGTTCATAAACGGTTCGTGCTGACCCTTGGTCGCTCATCATGCTGTAGTATCAAGGCACGAATCATTAACATCAACAAATGTACACAGAGTTAGCATGAATTTACGTCCCTGGATAAAAAATGTACGGTCTTCGACGGATGTCCTGTCTTCAATCAGACATGTTGCACTTTTACTGATGGAGTAACCATCACTCTAAATGAAGCAGTTTTCTGTTGAGAGTCTGGGCGGTCATTGCTCATACGACCGTTGGTGAGTATTGAACATTCATTCAGACAAAATTTCTCACAGTATTCTCCACTTGACTTTCATTAGTTGTCTCGACCCAGCATATTTGGACATTGTGCTCGGCATGTTGGCTGACAGGACTTGAGCACAGTGATCGAATGAACAGCTGAAGCAGGCTGTGAGGTGTTATCACTTCAGCTTAAAAATGGAGGTCATGATAAGCATACGGAGACTAGACCGTTGGTGACATAAAACTTCCTAAAGTTCAGTAAGAAGGGAGTTTAGCTGATTGTAAATTTACTACCTGATAAACTGAAAAGAATGAGTTGAAAATTCTTGATTACACTGCCAACAGTCGAAATTGAAATGACTTACCACAACAGCACTTACTACCGATGTTCTTCGATTGGCAAAAAAAACGCCCATCTTCTGGGATATCGGCGCATGCATTTACGCGTGTTCACGTAGCCCTTTAAGCGTGAGTGCTTAAAAAATGTAATGAGACTGAGCTGGAAAAGTTTCCTCATCGGAGAATGTGCAACTGGTTAAAGCCTTTTCACAAGCTATTTTAATCAAAACTGAATTCGATCCACGTCAACCAGTCAGAACAGCGATCGGCGGTTAAGTCAAATTTACTTGCGGAAGGGGGTGATTAGAATGTTATGTTCAAAATTATGGCAGATTTGAAAACTGATTTACTTGGACCGAGATCGTTGAAAGTAATACTCAACTGATAGTCATGACTAGTTGTGCCTGTTGTTCAGTAGCAACCGTCAATGTAAGCAGTGTTTTGTAAAAAGAGTACTGTTGTTCTACAAGAAGGAGACTGTTTAGTGTCTTTCACTTTATCTTAGTGGTTTTCTTCGATTCCTCGACTCTGTGGACGGCAGCATACAGCAGAACCTTTTATGGGCCACTTTAACCGAGTAAGCACAATATGCTTCTTCTCACCTTCATGCAAACAACAGTCTGTACAATAGTCCTCATTAAAGGTAGATCCACTCAACGTCAGTGAGTAAAAAGTTGCTGAGCAAATCCTTACTAGTGGCAACATTCTGTCTTTGTCAGTGGGAATGTTGAGCACGATTATAATCTGTTAATTCGGGCAAACCAATGAGGGTCAAACACACCATCGAGTTAACAAACGACAACCTGCTTTATCGAATCTGCCCTATTGGCCGCTCTCCAGACGTGTCTTTAGGTGAGCGAGGACATGTGTACGTGTGAGCACTTGTCCAATTCCTGAAGAAGGAATTCAACCGGATATCCGCTGCACTCTATTCCATCAGTAACCCAACTACATGTGTCCTGATTATAAGATTTCACTGTCCGAAGAAAATCACACTTTTCACGCCCTTGGACTGTAGTGTTCAAATAGATTACACATGTTTTATGCTGTGTGCACGAAGCGTTTTATCTGCGCGTTTACTTCGAGAACCAAACTCCAACTGTGATACTTGGAGATGCAAACTCGATCGCTTTTCGCTGTTTTAGTCATCATTGCGGTCGTATTAGGATGGTGTTATGATAGAAGAGGATCTATACTGAAACACCTTCGTGTGATAAATTGTTAACCAAGGTATGTAATACTTCCACGACTATTTGATGACCGTCGCTTGTCCGCTGTCCCAACAAAAGATGAAAACCATTGTACACTCAGATTCCAAAGACACTCATTTTTTCAAATAATCCAACAGTTTGCAAGCTTATTGCTATCTGTAAACGAGAAATACAGACACAAATGGGTCGGAAATTTAGTGCGGATAATGGGGATGTTGAGGGGTTGATGTGAACGAATTCAAACGAGCGCAATGAAAGGAAACGACGGTGTTACTTGCTTAGCGTGTCAGTAATCAGTTTGCCCCACACGCGTCAAGGTCAGTCCGTCACGTGTGGGGTTGGACAAACTGGTGGAACACTCGTTCTCGTACATGTACCATTGTTGTGTGGAGAAAGACACTGTGCCGACATGCATTCGGCATGTTTTACCTTGAGAAAACCTGCCACACAAGGCAGACTAATTATCGTCCAGAACCAGCGACAAAAACTGTTTTTCAGTTACAGGCAAAGTTGCATATTTATTTATCTTGTTTCGCCACGAACTGTCACCTCAACAAATCTTTTTCGTTTAACTCATATAAACCAGAATCAACTGAGAGTTAGGTAGTGGCACTGGCATAATTATCCTGTATTGTCGATACGTGACTGTGTGGCAATTGATTCGGATTAGTGTATTGTGGGATCACCATGTGTGAAGCCGCCAGGATCACATGACTCTAACTCCAGTTACTTCCCAAACCTTGTGTGGTTCGTACATAGGTCGAAGATAATCTAGACTGGATCTGAAAATCTATCCCACTGGAGGTTGTTAATGTGGATTATCAAGGTTAGACACGATGATCATCACTGAGACACTGGTTAAAGTGTCAGCGTCGAAATCGTAATCAAACAGACTTCACTGCTTTAGGCTGTGAAAACTCATTCGACTGTCATCCAAAATGAGGCAAAAGAATCAATTGAGATTACACCTTGTGACTTTGCAGGTACTGTTTCTATCAGCGAATACTGATGACATTACTGAAGTATTTCCATAAATGCGTGTTATCGCTTCTCGAATAGCACATTCTCACAGCAGATAGTCCCAGGTCTTCATAAACATCATCACTACTACTCACACGACTAGTTATATGTGAAGTTACTGTTTATTTTGGGCCTCGAATTCCAAATGGTACAGTCACTTCTGCTGAGACAATAATCATGTTTTGATAAGGTGGAATTTCCGATCAGGTCAGGGTCTCGAAGAATATCAACTCAAGGACAACAGATCACCAATCGCAGATCTCACTGATCGATAAATTCACAGTCCATGAACTCGGTTGCAAGTTGCATTTCCCAAGAGAAATGAACATAAATAAACTCAATGCCTTTCCAAAGGTAAAATTCATTGAGCAACCTGATATTGACTGTTATTGACAACGTTTGTCCAAAAATTCTGACACTACTTAAGAACTTACTTCACTGTTTGCCATTGGGGTTCTAGTTTACTGTTTTCACGGAGTAACCTTGTCCTAGAAGTTTTTGTTTGCCGTGTATGAAGTACTGATTGGCTTTGTATAATAAGCAGCTTCGATTGTGAGCAATATACTGCTCACATTTTAGGTACACATTTGGGAACTAAACGGCAAGTGTCAACACCGGGTAAACGTTGGACCAGGAGCGACCAGTAGAATGGTGTGTACGCGCTGTGGGGGACGTGTGTGGGACGGTAACAGTTGCTTTTCAGAACCCTGGAGAGGATGGTGTGGAGATCGAGTACCGGACTAACGGGTGGCTGTTGAATATCCGACGTTTCGGCGTCCCAACCCGGTTACAGACTCCAACGATGCGCATGCTTCTGTTCGTAGATGAGATCGCATTGCTGGCACACAGTGAAGAAGAACTGCAACGTCTGACTGCAGCTTTCGCGTCAGCAGCATCAGAGTTTGGATTGAACATCAACACAGGTAAGACATTTTCACACAGCCTGAAGATGGCCACGAAGCTGTGTGTCTACCGCTCAATGGTGCTGTCTATACTGCAGTATGGCAGTGAGACGCGGACATCGTATCAGCGGAACGTGAGCTATCTGAGCCGCTTCCATGTGCAATGTCTGAGGCGCATCTTGGGTATTCGGTGGTCGGACATGATTCCGAACACTGAGGTACTGTGGCGAGCGGTCATGGACGGGATGGAAGCCATGTCGATGCTCAGTCAGCTCCGTTAGCTCGGCCACGTCCGTCGGATGGGCGATGACCGTATCCCGAAGCAGTTACTGTACGGACAAGTGAAGTCAGGTAAGCGAAATCCCGGTGGCCAGAAGCGGAGGTACCAGGATGTTGTGCAGGTAAGTCTTTCACGTTGTAACATTGATTTTAGATGTTGGGAAGATTTGGCGTTGAACCGGACGGCCTGGAGGAATACGGTTCGGGCGGGCGTCCGAGCGTTCAACGAGCAACTATTGCGTGGTCGCGAGCGGAAGCGTGCGGTACGCAAAGGAACCATCGGTGCCATAGGTCGCGGTGACGTGACTATATGGCGTTGTGATGTGTGCGGCCGCGAATGCGCTGGCCGTTTGGGGCTGGTAGGTCACCAACGTACTCATAGTACCCCGTCGGCGAAGAGGCGGCGAGTACGCTAGGCTCAGGTAGGTCAAATCGGTATACCTATTCTACTTCTGTTAATGACTGCATCGGCCAACATCGTGGTCATTGACAATTAATCCGCTCTTCTTTTCAGAAACCTGAGTGTCTGTGGTCTTCTACCCATTCTTTTCTCCGGCTTTGTTGATGTAATGTATGATGAATGGTCTGCCTGGCTTTTCATAGTCCAATGAGAACTTTGCTTTTCATCCTTATCTTCTCTGGGATGCACTAACCTGCACCCCTATACTGCAACGCTTCTTGTATTACACTTCAAAAATCTTTCTTCTCAGTGTAGATCTCGTCATTGCAGCCTCTCTGTTTAGTTTCCGAGAGATAAGAGTTTCCTTTCCTTATTAGCCAATCAAGTGGCTAACCAGCATTGGCCGGCTGGACAGAAAGGCCCCACTGGCACACCTCCCAGTCTTATTCCTTCGGGTTTACACTGGATATGTGGTGTGTTGGTAGAACAGCAAATGGCGCAGCGCAAGCCAATTGCAGTGTTGGACAAGCGCAGGCGTCCTTTGGCTTCGGTCACTGTGACAGGCTAATCCGATTCGGATGTCGCCAACCATGTTTTAACATAAATTGTACAAGACTTCATTCAGTAAACTGCGCGGGCCAAGCGCCCTTTTGCGATCACGACAACTGATGTGTGAAATTTTTCAGTGGATGTCGCGAAGTCCGGAAGTTTGTTCACATCGCTTGTAGTGGTATAGACAAACAACTGGGCAACCTCTGTATTGCTCACAAACTAATGTGTTCGAATTTTCAGTTGTGATGCTTTGGAATTGTTTGATAGGTAAGCAGTGGACATGAGCTCAACATGCTATCCTCATAAGGACGAGGGTTAGAATACAGTTTAGACATTTGTTTCGAGGTATGTTAAACATCAATGTTTACCTGAGTGCCCAAATTCACTGTACCTGATAGTGGTGATCGCAGTGTGAAGAACGTTCACGTCGAAATGCACTCCGCTATCCATCCACAACCTACAATCTAGTGTTAGCAACTATAAACTTGGCAGATCAATAAACACTATCAGTTGTCACAACTGTCGCCCATCGTTTGCATCCCTGTTATCAGAAAACCGTTCGGACACACGCGTATTTTTGAGATCAGCGTGTCATGACTAAATCATCATTTGGAAAAGTACACGTTCAACTTCACACAAACATTACGTAGCACTTGTTCCGTGTTCGAAGGCAAATTCAAGCGTTGCGCATCAATTGTTCAGATTTTTGATTTCTATAGGACCAACTATAAAATGCCCCCGTGTTCACTGGATTGTAGAAGCAAGCTAAGTGCGTAAATGTTCTACAACGCAATCATGATCGATGGTCTCACTATGATGTAATGCGTGGAACAGCAGTTGGACTTGACCATGAAACGCGTATTGTGTTCGTATTTACCCGCCACTGGGAGGTCGACTGCTAAGACGTGTCTAATAAATCATAGTGATCGGTACGAGCAACTGACCACATCCATAACAGAAAAGATGATTTTCCGGCAAAATCACGATGTAAAAGATAGAGAAGATTTGAAAAAAGCCAATGGTATCATGTAAGATGTCTTGCGCAATGACATTTCGTTTGCATCTCATCGGTCACTGATGCGAAATTAACATACACTTTGTATAGTTGGGGGGCAAGCAGCTAGGCGAAATCAATCAAGTCATATTTGAAACAGTCAGTCAGGTGACCAAAGCGGAAGCAGCAAAATGCAACTGATTGATAATTTTGATGCAATAAAGGGGTGGTAAAAGATACATACATATTGAGTGGTGAATGTCAGATATGGTTAGAAAAAATCTACAGAAAAAACAAACAAGAGCTGAAATACTGTAAAAAGTACCAGTTGCATTATTACCAACAAAGTGAAAGGTTAGTCACCAACTGTTTCTGAGCGCATAAAGAGGGATTCAGTCGATGTATTGCGACGGCTTCAGCAATATTGAGAGCCTGCTTTAGCTTGGGTCTAAAGAACACTCTGAAAGCCGTTCTAGGGTCCACTGAGTGGCCGGTCTGTAGAAGGTGTTTTGTAATGGCACTGACGGCGCAACCGACCCCCGAATTCAAAAGCCATTTAGGTATGTGTTCGTTGATACGTGTGCCGAGGTGCCTCCTGGTTCTGCCGACGTATCTGCTTCCACAGACACAATCAAACGTGTATACAATATTGGATTGGGCGAAAAGGGGCACCACGTCTTTTCTAGGTGTAGTTGGAACACGGGTGGTTTCATCCACGTAGACCAGTCGGGCTGCGTTGTATGTGCGCTTGAGTGCTGCATCTAAACGGCGTTTGATCAGGGCTGAGACATTATCACCTTTAAAAGGAAGATTTAGATAGACAGGCTTGCGAGGAACAGTAATGGGTGTAACCCGCGTTGTTTGTGGAGTGGAGTACTTCTCAATGAACCTTTGGGGATAACCATTTTCTATAAGAGTCTCGTGCAGTAACGTCAGTTCACTTTCTAGCTCATCATCCGTCGCAATACGTCGAACTCTGTGAAACAAAGTCCTAACGAGGCCACGTTTTTGAGCAATAGGTGTGAAACTCTTAAAGTGTAGGTATTGTCCCGTCCACGTGGATTTGCGGTAGACACCTCTGGAAAGTGACCCATCCTCGCGCCTTTTCAAAAGAACGTCAAGGAAAGATATCCTCTCATTTTGTTCGATTTCAAGAGTAAACGTTAGTTTGTTATGCAAACTGTTTAACAGCTCATGAAAGGCTGTTACTTGCCAGTGGCCGTCGAATACAGCAAAAATATCGTCCACGTATCGTTTATAAAACAACGTGTTCCGGATTTCAGTGGACATAGAATGTTCTAAGTGACCCATGAATATGTCAGCTAACACGGGTCCTAATGGACTACCCATTGCAACTCCATCTATTTGTCTGTAGTAGGTGCCGTTGAACATAAATTGGATATTGGATGTACACATTTTCAGCAGCTTCGAAAGCTCATCGTTGGGAATACCGAGTGCCAAGTTATTGTCAGTAGCGTAATTACAAACAATATTGATAACCTCGTCAAGTGGAACATTTGTGAATAGTGACTCAACATCAAAAGAAGTCATTAGATGGTGTTTGACATTGATGTTGGAGATCAGTTCCACGAATTCAAAAGTGTCTTTTAGGCTGTGCACAGCCAATTTGGATCTAACGGGTTCAATCAGACTGACCAGCCACTGGGCAAGCCGGTGGTATGGTGAGCCAGTCATGGATAATATTGGTCGTAAAGGCACTCCAGGTTTGTGTGTTTTAGGAAGACCATACATTCTTGGGGTCACACTGCCTTTGGGAGACAGCTTTTTAAGATTAGTTTGGTCGATCAATCCTTTGTGATGTAGATTTTTAAGCGTAGGGTTGATCTGACGTTCAGCACTCTGCACCGCATCTGTTTGTTCTTCGTCGATAACGAACTTTGACGTATCTGACAGAAGATTAATATGTGACTTCTATAGACTGTTTGACACAGAAGTCAACAAATAAAAAGGCAATGAGTTATTGAATAATTTCTGTTAATACTTAATATACCCCACCTATCGCTTGCACTACAACGTGATCATCCGAATATTATGGTTTCAGCTAATTAGATCAATAAGATATATGACTGTAATCAGGCGTATGATGTAGAGTCTAGGCTTAGCATAGTCGTGTGCAAAATAACGCAAGATGTGTACAAACATAGGAAGTGACATAAGCAATCGAGAATATCGCGTTTCTGGAACAACCGGTCGAACGCTCGGAATTTTCGAAATAATGTTGGGTCATTGATAAACAGATTGAAAATAACACAACGTTAGGAGCAAGTTGTAATACAACTTGTTCCTAACGTTGCTTCATTCTCAACCTGTTTATCGGTAGCATGTTAACCATGACAACCGAACTGTCTGACTTCAGTCGTACTAAATTTGGTGGGAATCTTTTACAAATGCTGGGTCATCCTCACATGAAAGAGACTTCATCACAACGTTTAGGTTTAAACCAGAAGGACAAGTGGACAAGTAGAGCGTGCGAGGTGGATCACGAACAGACTAGTGCCAAGTGGATTGTCAAAGAGTGGACATCAAAGGAGGCTAGCGAGTTTAAGATTCACAATCAACAGGTTGTGACCAGACGGCAAGAAAAGAAGGCAAGGAAACGATAGGAACAACTTAACCCGACCAAACTTAAGCCCGAATTTTCGAGAAATCTGAAGTGGCATATGCATGATTCTTCCTTTTTGGTAAAGAATAAACTCGCTGTTGAAATTTTTTCATTGACATCAAAATTCTAATGTCCTAAAATTAGATTTAGTCAGATAGATGTGGAAAGGCAATTTGAAAACCTGCGAGATCAGGCGATCGATTTTTGCCATCGTCGGCTGCTAGTGTTTAGGTGAGCATAGCAACTGGAGTTCAGTCATGTTATCAGCATAACCGAAGATCCATTCACTAAGACAGCACCTTGTCTTACTGAAGGCCTTGAGGGGAAACGAGGGTTCAATAATATCCACAATGGATAAAGTTGAAGGAATTGTCATCTTTGATAAAACTGATTACTTAAACAAAAATGTGTGAGCTACGGGCAAATAAACCAAACCAAATGAGAAGGACAGAACAGGGAGCATCGAAAAGATGTTAACAAAACACTGAGACTCGCGAAGGAAAATGGTTTTATTGATTTGGCTTACTTTGAAAAAAATGGACTAGTAGAAGCTGTAAGTCCCATGCTTTACCCAATGTGCATGAAAACGGAGTTTGCTACGATCGACTTCAAATTTGCCTTACTGTGTAACGGCAAAGTGGATAACCAGTTTGTCAGAGTTCGTTAGGAGAAAATCGGAGGTTCTCTTGAAAATTTCGAAAATCTGTGGTAATTGACATGACAGAAACCAACTTTACCAGCCTTATACCTTGGAGATAGAAGAACCTGGTCTGATGTTTGCTAGATAAAGCGGTGAAAATGTGCTCAGATGACACTGAAGAAGGAGAAAAACAGTTTATATTTAACATATCTCTTGAAAATGACAAGGCAGTCTGCTTGCAAGTGTATGCTGATTAGTACAAAAGTGAATATGCCGTAAACTGTAGACGAAAAAACCCACCTTTATTTCGTTATCGTTCTAGTGGGATGTCTGCTAAGTGAATCACTTGGCAGTCAATACAACTTATTTCTGATAAGTAGTTCGGCGGATTTTCGTCAGCGAAAGTCCCCCGGCTATCACTGGATTCGAACAAGCGGCAGTAACATTACGCTCAGACGCTACAAGAGGTTTAACAGCTCATCGGCGGATTGGATGGATTTCAGTATGCACTGATTAAGAAATCCTACTTGGGCAGTCAATCTGCCGGATCACTTTGCAGATTTCATATGACACAGTAAACTGGGTGGGTAACTAGGTCCAAGTGTGAGATTCCTGAACTTTTGCCGTAGCTCAGCTGGTAGAATACCTGCTGCGTCTAGACGTGCTGTTCTTGTCACTGGTTCGAATTCAGCCGACTTCCAAATTTTCAAAACTTATTACGCATCCCAATTACGTTTTTGATTTACTTCCACACCAGTTTGGAGTTCTCAGCCGAAATGCATAATGCCTGTAACTCCTGCCTGTTTCTATGTTTACCGTTTCGTTTGTTCTCCTGAGACAAGTTACATATGCCATACATCCAGGCTATTGTTTGTAAATATCAAGAACCACCATCCAACGTGGCTAGCTCAGGGATCGATAAATACCTGTTCGTCTGCGGTCACTACGCACGTGTTCGAATAAAATTATCAACGGACAAGTTGATTTAGTTCCCTTGTGCCAATTTGCAAACTTAATTTCCTTACGTTCACATCACATTTATGTCACAACACAAGTCGATGCAGACTAGAGAGTCTTCTTGACTAAAACGATTCAAGGGTTAGATCAGTTTAGACTACGCTTCCGTTTTTCACACCACAAGTCGTTTGCTTTCACGCAACATAGGAGGTCCCATATGGACTGTTAGGGTACTTAAAATTTGAATAGAAATTGTTATGGCCACCGTACTCGGGTCAACGACCATGAGTTCGATAAAACCCCTAACACGGTCTGGCTCAGAACAACAGGAAGCAAAAATTTGTTTGGGCAAGTTTGGCTAAAAATTTATCATATATAACAACCACATCTTTTAGTGGGGGTTGACACCATAAAAAAACGCTCCAGATTTTGAAAGGAAGCCAGGCAAAAGAGCAAAGTTCTAGAATCTGACGGGTCTGATGTGTAAAGTTTATAAGAAACCAACTTTGTTAAGGGAGTGTACTAATTATAAATATTTGGTGAAAACGTTTACCGTTGAAGATCTCTGTTGTATTGTGCAAGTAAATTCACAATGGTCACTGTTCACAGTTACGTGTAGCTGTCACACTTTGGTGGATGTCAACCGTTACCCTTTAGAAAATCGTAAGACCAGCGTTTCGTTATTGTCAGAGCTTATCCGTATCATATACCCTCACCACTGAGGTTCATGCTGTCTACAGATAACCATCTTGACTAGTGTGTTGCATGGCGAAAAACCGAAATGTTGAGCATTTAAGCTCATACTCACTCGCTTATGAATAATCTGCACTTACTGGAGACAACTAAAAGAACTTTCGTGCACATCTCTCAAGTGGTACAAAGTTTTCCGCCACATGTGTTAGTTAAAAGTGTTACACACTGGGCAAACTGTAAGTATCAGAACCAGTGGTAATAAACTAGTGTCTTCGCTTTTAGGATTGAATCTCGTCTCCTTCGAGAGGGAAATGACTAGGAGTTACCCTCTGGGTCATTCAAATTCCATATCCTAAAAGCTTGCCAAAGTTGACTCACCTTAGTGGGTTTCGGTGACTGACTGTCGAAGCAGAGCCGAATTGCCGAACTGCCGGTCTCAATTTCGAATAGGTCAGCTGTGCATAAGATAGTTACCACACCAGTGCTCTTCCTATTCAGTGTGGAGCCGTGAATTGCAGTGTGATAAATATTGAAGGTATTACTGAGATGGGGTCGAATTGCAGGCTCACACATAGTTGATGTCCCAAGCCCCATGATCCGTTCGCGAACGCATGTCATTCATTACTCTTTCTGGTTGTGACTGTTTACCATTGAATAAGTTGTGGTCAGAGTGGCTTGTTGTACCCAAACCACATCGCTCAGACATGCACACTGTATGCGAAATAAAATGACATTCATTGCGGTTCATTGCACTTTATGAACAGAGGATGAACAAAGCAATTCCTTATTGTTACTGGCCTCTTGACAAACGTTGCTCATGTAGTGGTATACCGGTCATTTACCAAAGCACAATTTCTCACACTTCTGTTTATCCAGTTCAACACAGTGTCGTTGTGGTCAGCCTGTTGGCTGACTGATGGATCATGATTCCGTCTCAAGAAGTTGGTCCGGACAGAAGGCTTGTGAACAGTCTAGTTTGAATGATACAGCAGTACGGTGAGTATTGCGACATTACAAAATCCACGTCGTTCCGTCAACTCGTTGTTAACCTCTACACAAAAATGACTGTCTAGAACTGATTTCGCGTAGTCATAACCGATAGTTGGTCAACAAACCAAAAATACCAAGATCAGATAGAACTCAACTGTGTCCAAGTAAGAGTTACGGAACGACGGTCACGATTCAGTGGATTGCAACTTGATGTTGATCCGACAGTGTATATGTTGCTAAGTGAACAGTGCATACTAGACTGCACGATAGGTTTGCATGAAGTGGACCACTCTGCCAAATGTTCCATCGGTAGATATGTGTAGCCCTTTCTCTCGGGAATTTCGCTATTTCTTACGTGGGATGTTTTTACCTTTTGTGTACGCACGGTGTGGTTTAATTGGGCTTCAGTGGACAAAAAGCCAAAGTTCCATGCTTAGCATAAAAAACATCTCGGGCACCTCGCATGTCACTTCCAACACCACTTTCTAGCCAGTTTCTGTAAAAGTACACGTACAACTGAAATCGACTGGTATGTGACATTTTTATGTCTCATTCAGTGTCCACCGAACGTGTTTGGCGTCAGCTGTTTTGGTTTACAGTCGAAAAGCGTAAGCTAGTCCAGCGCAAACACTTTCGTTGATAAGTGAAAACAGTTTTTACGGCTTGAGCATTAAATTGTTGTTTTGTTTTTTACTATGGCATAGTCAATAAATATGTGCAACACATCAACATTGTTTGAGCCATACATCAGAAGATGAGGCTAAACATATGACAGTTATGATAACGGTCTCCAGGGTCGTTTTGTCACCAGGATTGTTTAAAATGCTAATTCATCTTAATGTGTAACATGCAAGATGACGATACCTTGGAGCATAAATTCAACCAGACAGTCAGCGGAGTCCATTCCATAGATGAACTATCAGTTTCATTCATCAGCTTATAAGTTGTTTGGCTTTGTAACAAATCAGACCTCTTGACTCAGACTCAGTGAAGGTGTTTCTGTTGTTTGGCCTATTCTGTTGGTGACGGTTACCTCAGTCAACAATAAAAAACTTCTCAAAATGAGTCCGAGATCACCACTAATGCTGCATGGGTAATGTTGGAACGTGATCTCCCTTTCGGTTGGTCGGAAGTGAGCACTAATAGTTTTTTCCAACTGCCAGGCAATCCATTGAAAGCTCAAATAAAAACTGTCTGCAATGCCGAAATTGTGAGAATCACGTTACTTTACTTGGTATTACGCAGTCGACGTGTTTTTGTCTGCGTTGTACTCAACCTGGCTTAAAATCCATCAAATCACTGGCTGACCTGAACAGTAGGAGCAGGCGACCGGCCTAACGTAACACGTCAATCATTTTAAAGTCACTTGACTGTCCATCAATTCAATCTCTTCGTAATGCGGTCCACTGACCCAAACATCAAATTATGTTGTCATTCCATATAATTATACACGTTCACAGATAAAGTGCAGAAAACACATGTTCACCTGTGTCTATCCGCTCAAAATCAGTAAACACCAAGAGTATAAAAGGTATTTGTTTTCGGTCCCTTAGTAAAGATTTGGAGAGAAGAATATTGTTAAAGACAGCCCCGAATCATTACAAGGCCCCAGACGTTTGTTACATAAGTTCTCATAATTCACCTTTGTACGTACTTCATCGAGCCACTGGTCAACTTCTTGATTCGAGCACAACTGGACGGTTTATTGAAGCCTAACTAAAATCGAACTGGTTCTGCGACCGAAGGTGCACAACCTGCCACCAAATGAAGTTTGTGCACCGAAACTAACCTTTACCGGTCAATAACTTAATATAGATAAAGACACAATTCGAATAAATTGAGGACCGTCACTCCAGTGTGGGAGGCGCCTTGAAAAAATAAGGATGCATTAATCCACATTCGTAAGAGAGCAGTGCTCAGACCATAACGCGCTGCGGTTTAAGGTTCATCCATCGGAATTGCGCGATGAACAATCGTGATTTTACTGCTTACTCGCTCATCCAATAATTGCTAGTTACGAAAGTCCTGTGCTAAGCTGTGTCGTCTTGTTGAACCAACGGAGAAGGCAGTGTGTTTTTTCCCGGCCGACATGCGGCCTCAAAGTGCGGCTGCTTTGTTTCTAGTGCTGAATTGATTTCGTTTTCTTGTGGACAGCAACTAGGGCATCAGCACAGTGCGACCACAGGAGTTGACTTATGGTCACGTGACGGTCCAATTCACACTTTTCTCAAGCAATTCGAGCACAATTAACCAGCTTTCAAACAGATTTTACCTGGTTCAACAATGAAAGCAATCAGTGTATGACTGAATGTTTCCGAGTAACTCTGAAGCTATTGGTTGGTCTTATGCTTGTGTTATAGGGTATATGCGGAACAAGAAACATAATTGGCATAAATGTTGTCATGAATACAATAAAACTCAGTCAACGGTAAGTTTATAAAGTTGAACCAATCGAGGAACAATTGTAGGGTGCTTAGTGTCACTGATGTTCAAGCTGTCCAGGTGAAACTTCGCGACATTTTCCTTTCTTCCTACGATTTGCTTAATGATGTTCACCATACAGTCGATGTTGAGTATACTTTATACTGTAGATTAGATAAGTAGAACTCATCAAGTTGTCTGCACTCAAGGCTAATGATCATAGCCTAGTACAACTTCACGGTGTATACAGCTTTCGGGATAGTGGAAAGAACATATAACTTTGTTGATAGGTACAACCAGAGAACACCACTTTAACTGCAGTAATGAGTGAAACAGTGATTAAAAGGTGTTGAATATGGATGACTGGTCAGTTAAAAGGTATATAAACATTTCGATTTTTGACATGCATCGATACGGAGATTTGTCCTCTGAAAGAACAAAAGAGTTGATAACATTGGATGGATTGCAGACGTGTTGTGTGACACGAATTCCATCTTCTGCTTCTTCATAAATAGTTTTTTCTAACCAGACCAAATCTCGGTGCGTATGTCCTAACTATAAACGCTGCATTGTATGTAGAACTGTTAAGCAGTTATGCTGTTCATCGTGGAGCCCTCACCTTATTCCACACAGGGTACCTATGAGGCCTCTTCATAGGTTATTTTTAACGTTGGAAAGAGCCGAAAAGCATACTGTCGAAAAAAACGCTGAAACGATAGGAGTGGAGTATCAAAAAAGCCGACGAACCTGGTGAAAAGGAAACTAGTTCCGTTCTTAAAAATAGACAGTATACATATCGCTAAACACAACAATAACCTTTACAAACCTTGATTTGAATTGCTGTTTACCAAAGTGGCCCTACTAATGTCTTAGGGTTCCACATTACAGATGGTTTGGTTTTCCGTTACACACAAACTTTTTTAGGGCACACGTCGCATTTCCATGTTCATCTAGTCACATAAAAGTTATTTTGTACGTTGAACAGTGATCACCATAATACGATGGGAAGTCAATTTTACAATTACACTGGTGCAATCAAAAAAGCGGATAATAGACGACAAAATTTCAGAGATGGAAATTTAAAAACTAGATGTAGTAAACCTGCGCGAACAGACTCGAGTTTAGTAATTGGTGCCAACATATTGGTAGTCTAACGAACTGGGTTTGAAATCTGTGAAGGTCTACAGTAGAGGGTTCAAACGTCATTAGTTCATACAGTACATGTACCATTGACGGCGAAGTAATGTTACAAACAGGAGAATCATATATGATATCGCAAGAGTAGGCACAACCGACGGAAGAATCACCCCAGCAACGCATCATTTGAATTAGGGCATCTATAAAAGCTGTCCAGCCAAACAGTTCATTCCCACTTAAGATATCCGCACCAAATGTAGTACGAATGAAATTGAATAGTTTGGGCGTCGTGTTTACCATTTTATTGATAAACAGATTGGGAATAACACAACGTTTTGAGCAAGTTGTAATACTCTACGTTTCAACCACCTCAGGTGGCTTTCCTCAGGAGTGTTGTACGTAGATTACGTACGTAGATTACTACAACTTGCTCGAAACGTTGTGTTATTCCCAATCTGTTTATCAGTTCATTCAGACGGTTGAAATCAAGAAGAATACCGTAAACAAGTGATATGAGGACATGGATGACAACAGGGTTGCCAGTGGTTCACAATCTGCAACGAAGAGGCAACTAAATTGACAAAGTTGATGGTAAGCGTATTAACAATATGTTATTAACACAGAATTAATCGAAGTGTGCGTTTTCATTTAGATAATATGACGGGCCACTGCATTATCTGCTGTGACATCTAAAACAATTGAAGGCAAACGATTCATCACGTTCACGATATTTCAGATGAGCCTGAGATTATAGTATACGGGCTCCTATTAGTCATCATGAGAACGCGGAGCTGAATCCCGTGAGACTTCAGAGCGTAACTTTTCCCCTGTAATTTGGTCCATGGCAAACTTCAGTTAGGCATTTTGCTCGTGAATTTTCCAATAGCTTTGATGAGTTCAATTTCATTGTTAAAACCCTTTTCACGGCCTATGGAATAATTCAACATCATTTTTGATGTCATGTATCCAGTTGCCAAAATTGGAAACTTCTTAGTAAAAAAAAGGTCGCTGTAAATGGATACTTAGTTAAAAAAAACTTCTAGCGAATTGAGTGGGATTAATCAATAGCTGTTTCATTTCAACTCACCTCCGATTTGTGAGGTTTTTAAAAGGTGAGCATCATTACATATGTTTCTGACATTCAAAACCGAACACATCGGGCCAGCCTGCCATCGCACACACGGACGAAGAATTAGACGCGTTACTGTTTCCAAGTGGAATAAATCCGAGCTCCAAAAACATCAGTTCTCCTTACTATCTGCGTAGTGCATCCAACGTTCCACCTCATTTAGCCTCAAGTTTAACTGCATAACTTCGGAGTTATTAACCGTAGCACTAATAGTCTGAGAATTGATTATCATGAATATCGGTAGACTTTTGCATTCTTTGTTGATGAGAACTTTTAAAAACTTGCACATTCTCCAAGTCCACTGGTAAATGTTGTGCGTCAAACTGATACAATATTTTTGCGATATATAAACGACGTATGACGATCTCTTATACGAACGAAATTCGAGTTCTGTGCTTCCTCACGAAGTGGACTGGTAGAGCGGCTTATCTGATTGCAAGTGCTGCATAGGTCTAGACCTCTGAAACTTCAAGCTTTGCACGTGAAGGTGTCTGATGTGTTTTCTTAACAGTCGTATATACTTCAACTTTTCAGTTCAATTCTGTTAACATCGATGGTGTGCAGTTCCACATAAAATTGATCTAGTTACTCTCCACAGTGAGTTCCAAGACATGATCTATACAGATGATAGATTTTAAACACCTGGCGTTTCAACTGTGAGAAAAACTCAAAAACGCTTATGCCCAGGCTTTTGTACGCTTTTGCAATGTTCGCATAGTTTCTTTGGCTATGTGGTGTTGGGTTTAACGAGGTGAATATATATATATATATATTCACAGCAGAATAACCAGACAATGATATTTGGGGATATAACATAGTGGGTTGTTTTTGCAAATTTACACGACGTTCCGTCCAATTTCGAAGCAATTTCTTTTCAAGTTGTCAACGGTCCATTGTGCGTCTGATTGTGGTTTACCTGCCAATGTGTTGGGAAATGATGATGAGCGAACACAGCCTGTGATGATTTGTTCTGTTTTCTGGATATTTCTTGGTCTGTACTATCAAAAGAAATGCCACACCATTTAGAACCTTTCTATAGACAAACATCATAAACCACTGTCGGATGACAGTTTCGCCATGGAAGCCACATGATCGTCCGGCTTAAAACGGGACAGCCTTCATAGTGACCGTTTTTTGTTACACTCACAAAGTGAGTGAGTACACAGATGAATGTCACACGATCAGGTGCCTATCTGACCACATTCATGAGTACCATTCAGTGTGGATCAGTAGCAGTCGTTTAGAGAATTATCAGCACAACCATGGCGATTTGTGCCACACCGTCAACCCGGGTGATATTTTCGTTCGATTTGCCAAGTCACAAGACGTTAGTTGTCTAGTTTTAGTCACACCTAAGGCGGTATGCATCCACCATTGTACGCATAGACGTGCTGTGTTGAAGCCTTGTGGTTACCGTGGCTCACCACCAACACCACGGACGATCGAATTGGCACGGTTCAGTTCACGTCCAAATTGTGATGTAATTGTATCTGTGGAATGCTTGACCTAGTTTTGTTCGCTTCACCCTAACAACACTACTTCATATAAACATTGTGTATTTGGCCAGACGAAAAATAACCAGAAGCAGATGTATTCGCTATGCTGCATTTTGGATAAAAGGAGCACAGTGGTTTGAAACTAAATATCAAATTTAACCGATTTCCTATGTAAAACTGTGGTTCAACATTGAGAACGTTTCAGTACATCATCTGGAAACGACATCCAGCTGGTTTGGACACCCGGGCGAATATACTCTGTCCAGTTCGTACACCGGTTCTGATGCTGGCAGCTTGACTCGGCTTTCTCCGTACCCTTGTGGATGGGTCAACACTTGACTGAACATTTGTGCACCGGTTTCACACAGAAAACTATTTACACCAACCTCGTGAGATTTGTTTTTGTAGGCGTAGATTAGGCACAGATCGAAAATGAGCGTTGCGTCGGAAATTTATGTAAAATATGTCCTTGTTGCATTGCCAATAGTGCCAAATTAGAATGGGTCAGACAACGTTTGTCTACTCAATTTCATAGATGAAAGACAGTAAACGAATGTTTTTTTCATTTCGCTTAAGTTCCTACGCGACGACGTTCTAGTTCTGATTAAGGGGAGATTATTACGTAATAATCATTTAACTACTACTCATTTGACTACGGAAGGCAATAACACTTAATAGCTGTTGAGTGTGCAACTGAACAACACGGATAGATCCTCTGTACTAATATTCTGCAGGTATGCTAACCCTCTCGTACCAACACGAATTAGAAACCAATCCATTCAAGTGCTCAACACATCATCTCTACTTATGATTTTAAAATTCGGTCATTAGTTGTCAAGTATGATTTCATTAGTATGAATTGTTAGAAATGAACTACATTTTTCGCTTTCGGGAAAAGTGTTTCCGTATTTGAAACCCATGGATTTTAAAGAACTAGACGCTGCCAATTTGTCCGTTGACAATAATTTTGCTCGTTAGTCACACATTAGGAAGGAACCAGTGAAACTTGTGAGAATTCAGATACTTTTGAAATTCCCCGTTGGTTATTCTATCTAACCGATTTCGTTGTGATACATTGACGTTAAAATTTGAACGGTAAGTTTAGTGAGTTCGATGTACGTTGGACCTGTTTATCAAACGTGTTGGATGAATCAATCATCTCACAGGCAGACGAAACGAGTAACCGAATTAGTAAAAGCGGTAAACTGAGAAACATCATTCGGGCTTACACCATTGTTCATTTAAACAGGGCAATATTCACATACTACAGAAGTCCACAGTCTTATAGTATGCTCAATATTGAGCACTCTGCTCGTTGGTAGTATGCCGAATAATGCATTGTGCCTTGTTTCCATACATACCGTTATTGATGTACCGTATTGCTGTGCAGAGAAAAATAATCAACTCGCTACCTGAGAATTCGTACCTCAATTAGATGACCAGGAGGAATCAGAAAAGAGATGAAACACAAAAGCGGGTTGTGGAACTGATAACTTATAGTGACTGGTTGGAATGTACTTGTCGTTCATCATACGGAAGCCTCCAGGAGCCAATTTCACACGCCTTGTAATTATCAACTTAAAATAGATTTCGCTCGACAAAACTAACGTAGCTTGAACACATCCCAGTCATTGTTTTACCTCTTCCATTCAAACAGAATCATCATTCAAAGGCCTTTTTAAATAAAAAAACTAGATCCTAGTTTCCGTTTTGGTCGTGCTCGTCAGTAGTAGATAACCTCCCAGGAAACGATAAGACAAATCTGAGTGTTGTTCACAAACAACCATTTAGGTGTGGCAAATCGATCATTTCCATTGTAAATCCACTGGTTCAATGGTAAACACGGTTATGTCTTGAATAAGCGAGATGATTCCGAACTTGCGTCTCAGACACACAGATGTATTAGATCAAAGCCGTGAACAATTAAGTTCAAGTCTAATGCATCTTTTCGGTACAGAACACTGATAAATCTACCCAAAAAAATTACCTCCGTCAAATCTGCTGACTAATCACTAAAGCTGACTTGACCATTCTATGTTATAATGTCACGATTTGCTCACATTCTGCTAGGCTGTGTGTTTCATCGACTTATCGAATTCTGTTCTTCATTTGTTGACTGACAGTCAGACCTAATCGAACAAGTGAATATTCGAACGCGATTTCAATTTTAAAAGCCTGAATTGGAATACCGGAAGACGTTCCCCATCAAAATATAACCATAGATTCGTCCTACACATAAAACATCGACAAGTACATAGTAAAAAAATCCAGTAATGTGGTTCATTCCATAACTATACAATGCAAGTGCGTTATCATGATGTGGCCGTTATATATATATATATAACAGCCAAAGATTTAGGACGTAGGTTATCAATGAAGGCTGGTATTTTGTCATATAGCACTTCCACAACCTGAGTTTGGCTTTCATGTTGGGAAACACAAATATCGCAAACAGTGTTGACCAATTAGATTGCATCACGACGAAAATATATATCAACTTAGATTACACTCACCACGAACAAATTGATTATGAGCAGTTGCTTTTTTTCAAAATAAGAGATATTGGAATTTTATTTTTTTCAAGGCATCATGAATTCATCTACAAATGGTCAAAGCATATTTGAAAAAATAACGAAATATATATCAACATAACATCAATAATAATGCTACCAGAGAGAAAAGTGGTCACAGGAGAAACGAACTGACAGGACATAGTTAGTTCAAGTCAGAAGGTCCATTGGCAATAGTTTTCCTCCACGGAGTCGGTGACCGATGACCAGCCGGATGAATATTTGTAGGTGGAATAGGGGGTAGATCGTATACAGTTGAGTGGGATATCAACTTATCATTATTGACTCGTACTTCCCCGGGATCGATTGTTTCCGGAGCTGTGACACCACTACTCGCTCGACCACGGTATCTGGTAGGATAAGCATTGTCCAGAAAAGTGGGAGGATTGATAAAATGTGCAGAAAATCTGTTAGATTTGTCATATCTTTGATAGATTGCATCCATACGGTTTAGCTGACGCATTCTGGACAATGCATATTGACTGGTTGTACGTGTTGGTGGTTCTGGCGCAAACGGCTCCATGGGTATCCGACCATTTCGACGTAGGCTGGCGTACAGGAACATTTCCGAGTCGATATCTGTGAAATCGGTCTGACTGCCAATACTCCTTCGGATGGGCATAGGTTTTCGTATACGTCTACTCTTCAGTGTTCCTCCGGGATAACCATTATTTCCACGCAAACTTCGATCTTTCAGACTGTGTGCACTTCTAGAATGCGGAGTCTGTCCAATACGCAGACTGTGCCATGAACCACGAGACTCATTCATGAGTACAGAACTGAGTGCCGTTGATTCATGCTTGTCAGACGCTAGCAGGTTGTTGCAATAAGCACTGTTTGTTGAGTTAGAACTGATATCTTCCAGAGACGATTGTTGCTGTGCGCAAATAATGGGAAACCATTTTGGAGGCAGTTTCGGTCCAGTTAATCGCTTTGTACAGAAGTATACAATACATACAATCAGCACCACCACAATCGTGAGAACAGTACACCATATGCTTAACAGAATGAGCAAAGAAGGTGTGGATGTCTCCTGGATAATCAATCTGCTGGGTTTGCCATCCATGATTTCAGCGTCGTTTGTATTGACATCTGCCTTTGCGGAAGTTTCCTCGGCATCGGTCAGGTTTCCAACACATCCAAATTTACCGACTAGACGAGGGCAAGTTTGCGGAAATATCATGCTAAAGCCAGGTTGTTTTAACTGATTTGAACTGGACGTACTTTTTCTGGGAATTGTGAACGCAATAATCACATATGAGCTATCCGTGGAATTCACATCTGAGATGCACTGATGACAACTGGTTTCTAGGTTAAACATAATTGGCATTCCGGTGTCCGCTGGCAATATTCGTACATACATCAAGGATTCCTTCAAAGTGGAGTCTGTTTTGGGTTCGTCACCATCCTCTGAAGCTAACAGCAGCGGTGTCAGTCCAGTATCAATTTCAAAAGCTCGCAGGTGTTGCAACTCAATCAGACTGTCCGGATGCATTTGGACTGTGTTGAATAGTCGCACTTCGGTTATCACTGTGCCCAAGCCTTGGAAAAGACGTGCGTCGAAACGAACCATGTTTAAATTTAAATATATTGAAAACTGACCCGATCGAGTTAGCAACTCTTCATCCGGAGCCAACAAGTTTTCTAACGTTCCGGGCTCGATTCCACGAACAGATTCTTTGTTTCCCAAGATGATTTCTCCTCTGTTGCGTTGCAGCTGACATTTGATCACTTTGATTTCCGTTCGTGTGGCCTCATCCAAGTCGTTGACCCGCTTGACACAGTGTACGATTTCAAAAGTTGGGGGTTTGAGAAAGCAAACAGCGGAACACGGAACTGAACCGGGAGGATATGTAACGGGTTTGAACTTGGCAGCATTTAAAGCACGATCTGGAGAATTGAACAATCCGGCATGTTTTTCAGTCTGTTTATCCAGGCGCTTTGGTAGAAACTCATCAGATGAAGCCTGTACAGGATGCCTGGTGAGTAGCACAATTTTCATTAATGTAAACCACACGCCAAGAAGCAGTTGTGATCCAGGCATCAGCGTAATTCGCTAGGCGAACAGCACATCATATTGTCACTGTACAAGGCCAATTCCTCATCAGGTGTGGTGCAATTTTAAAGGTTTGCTCGTTCACAGATTACACACGTACATGGCTTAGTTCGTTCATTGGCGATAGAATGAGCCAATCACGAAGTGTCCAAAGCGGAATCTACCAGCCAATCAACTACTACGAATAGCATGTCTAGGCATAGTAAACTGTTCGGGTAGTGGCACCTAATTGATCGCCTGATAACTGCGCTAGTCGCTTGAACCGGCAAACAAAACGGTGGGAGCGGCTTGTCTTTTGGGGGCATATTTGATCAATTAACATATTTCCACCTAAGCTAATCTTCACATCTAGGCATTGTAAAACAGCTTTGCTATGCGGCCTGTAGTGGAGTAAGCAGAACCCCGGCAAGTAAATGGATAAAAAACGTTATCAATGGGGTATTTTCAACTTGATTAATACACTTTTTAGGTGTACAACCTCTTTCCCAGTTGCCTGACAAGTGAGCCTACTAAGAGTGATGGTGAAAGAAGTCGGAATAATTGCTCAGAACACGAATTCTATTTGTGATTTGAGCGGTCTTGATATCCACAGGCATGAACGCACTCAACCAGAAAAGTAAAGCTGGCTTACCCAGATATTTCGTGATCTGCAGGACCGAATTCGAGGGCATATTGAGGAGACCGTTAAATCCGATTCAGGTTCATCTTTTCACTATGCCTTTCAATATACCGGTCAGGTTAACTAAGCAATCATCTCCTCAAAGCCATTCAAGATATTACAGACTGGCACATTCTAAGGATGGATTAGATCATTCAACGAAGGACTTAAAACGGACTCTGAAAGTCAGTGTGGTTGTCCATGATAGTATTGTGGCTACACAGCAGTTCGAGTTATTAATTCATTCAAACATTCTACGGAACACATAGTTTTTAGCACTTATGAGTAGAGATAGTAAATGGGTAGTGACAAAGAGTTTATGATAATTTCGTAACAGTTTGCTTAAGTAACCGTGTTGTGAAAAGTAAAGAGTGTTTCTCAGAAGTACCTGCAACAGTTTTACAATAGTACCGTTGTCGGTTTGACCGTGTGCATAATGTTCTTATGACTACCGGACGGATAAAATAACCGTTGAATTACTTCAAAACCATCAATTCTCCTAGGACTTTCACTGCAAACATACATATCCGACTACTCGTTTGTACGCGTGCTTCTGTATAGAACCTTTGATACAGAGTCGGTAAGATAGCAGCGTCATTATCTACAGATTTGCAACGGTGTCTGTGTTGCTGCCAAATTCTTACACCCTGTATTCTCACCATGCTAGTAGTCACTGGGTCCGAACACTAGCAGTTGTCCTAGAACGCGCGCAGTATTTGGTATACTAATACGACCGGTACAGCTTCGAAATCAGCTGAGGGAGCTGCAACCTTCTCCTCTTCTACGCACATTATTGCTGCTAGTTAAAAACATAGTCTATATTGAAGAATGCAATAGTTTGGAAAATTATTGGGGTCTTGTGTTTAATGTTACAATTCATAATAATCCTTTTCACCGTTAGGCACGGTTGCATTTGTAAGGTGAGGCAATCTATGCCCTTTAATGACGTCCACATTTACGAAATCACTCTTGTGGTTTGTTTGCCTCGACTTATGTCAGTTGTCATCTTAGGCCACTGTAGATCACTTGTCGAATTCATTGTGTTCAACAGGCAATCTGTTTGTGTCTGGGCACCAGGTAATTCTGCCCTTGAGATCTTCCTATCATGTACCATTCAGTCTCGCTACGTAGGTCATTGATGAAATTGCGTAATTAGTCGGGTCCAACTGTGAAGTCCACTGCACCGGCAATCTAATTCGAGTAACGAAGTAGATATTGGATAGACAGGCGAATAAGTTTATTGAAACCTACATGATCTTCACAGTCTGGAGGCGTGTACAGTATTTCGTATGTTCAATTTGATCGATACAGCAAAGAACTTTGTTTCACTTTTACGTACCCATCAAATTGAGCAATGTGATCTGGTGACACAATGCCAAATTTGTTCAAATCAACTTTCTTTATTTGTACAATCGTTTAACGAAACCACATAAATCTATCATCTTCCCGTTCAGTTCCGTTACGTTGTGTATTTGAGAATGACATTGATAAAATTCCCCTGATGGTCACCTTGCATACCAGTGACAACCTTGTATGAATTCAAACTCTTGGTTATCACAATTTTCTATTTCCAACAACTTTTTCGTCTAGCTTTCACTCATTCTGTCATCACTAGTTCGAAAAATTTCAGCCAATGATTCACACTTGAACACTGCACATTAGATACTTGATTCGCTAGCTTAAAGTTCAGACGAAAAGAACTAATTGGAAGATAACTGAGTTAAAATAGAGGTTTTATATGGACATATTGAGCCCAGGCTCTGGTAGCAGTTGTACGTAGTCGTCAATATATGTACGGAAATGAATCATTTCTTCTTGCCTGACTCCTCCGTTAGTAACATAATCCTCAAAACCATCAGGCGGAATATGTCGGACTATAAACAAGCAAACTATACTTTTTAACGCAACGGCTACTTTATAAACATCTTTTGCCACCGCTAGTTAAGCGACTATGGAAATTGCTTCTTAGAGGCTGAATTACAAATTAGACGACTGACCAACAACTCACCCAGACTTCGTTGTCAGCTAGGGTGTGATATATACTGCTGCCGAACGGATCAGTGTCCTTGATGGAACAATCTAGACAACCGCTTCCTCACCCACCAACCTATATTCTTCCATGTAGTCATTTCGATAGCAATGTTGCCCTCATAGAAATACTTCTTCTTGTATAAATCTTGTGTTATACAATAATGTTCCAGTGATTCTAAACACGAACGTTCGGCAGAGAAATTAGTAGAAGTCCATCACGTGAAACAAATATGAAGTCACTCATGTCCAGGAATGAGCACGATGGACCGCAAGGTTACTTCAATGTCCTTAACGTTGGCTAGAAAACTCAGGTAGTAGATTGATCACTCAGAGGACAGTAACAGGACTGTAACACTGTCTTAGTAACGGGAGGCAAGCTACTACAAATATCAACTATGTACAATCCATTTGCTAACATCAGTTTATGTGTAATAAAATGCGGCATAAATTTGTATTGAGAAATTAGATTTGACAGTGAAGTGATAACAAGAAGTCAGGTCAGTTGTGATTGGTGTTAGATCGAGGCATGGAAACAAGAGGTATGAAGAAGCAGAGAACAGGAATAATTCCAATACATGTTTTAATCACTGGCGTAAGACTGCTGGGTGTTTCGTGTTGCCATTGTTGCCAGTTTAGCTCAACAACGTTTTCCCACGTGTACGTGAGACGAGTCGGATGCTTGTGAATATGCATCCACGTAACTGATCTGAGGCGTGAGTACTACGCCACGTGTACTTGAGTGGGTGTGACGTTGTGTTTTGATCGGACGTCAGTGGAATGAAGTGTACATGTGTGTGGCCAAGGGTAACTGTGGTGTGAGTTAAGTTCGATCGGTTAATGCCAGTTAAGACGCCACACTGCAACAGCCAAAACTAATCACATCTCCGGATATCGGTTAACTTTTTCAGGCATTTTTGTACAACTCCTTAATACACAAGCAAGGTACATTAGCATGATTACCACCATCAACACTACAGGCCAAAGCACTAGGGCTAACTATCACTCATCTACTTCCGTAGTGCGGAAGAAATGAGGCGAAATAGTAACTCGTTGGTGCTAAGCTCGGACAAAACTCAGAGTTTGTTCTAAATGACTAATTGGAAGACGTGGAGAACATGTTCAGATTACTGGAGGATACTGCCAAGTAACAGTCTCTGAAGAGTTCAGGAAGTGAGAAGAAATGAGTCGCAGCTTAGGGAAATTAGAGGAAGAATGAGTGACTTCTGCCGATCAGTGCACTACGGAAAAGCATGTGGATCTACACACATCCCTCATATAAGGATTGCTCAAAATCCACAGCTCCAATGTTTCACTCAGGTTTATTGTGCTATTGGGCAACAAAATATCACTGAGTTAATTGATTGTTCGAATCGACCGGATAAAAACTCAATAAGTGCAGTCTTAGATAACGTTTTGAACTTGGCAATTGCAGTACGTCCCACAAGCAGTCACCCGGCAAAAAATCGACAGTCCGAACCAAAGGACATTTTTCGTGTCTGTCTGCCTCATCTGTTAAACAACGACTTCAGCACCGTGCATCGTTGTTTCAATGTCTACAATTAGTCGCACATCTACTCGCGGTGCGAAAATACCAAATGTTAGTCCGGAATGAATTACATGCATAAAATGTTTTCATTGTTCTAGTAACATTGATTTCGGATGAAGAGCCGACGACATCAAAGAGCAAAACAGCCAAAATTCATTGCTGTTCATCACCAAGCCGTGGGAAGAGAAAGTTACAGAAATCTGGCAATCTGTTTTCATAATGCGTCCTCTCAAAATATGGGGTTAGCCAACCACTTAAAATTTCTAATCAATGACATGTTCGCCTACAAGTGACTGCTGACACGACTGGCTGTTAGACCCATATGACTGACCGTTAAACACCTCGAATGACTAATTGTGCTTAATTCCACAAAAAATCTATACTCATGGACACCAGACGTGACGTATTGTAATGTGGTACTACACTGTTATCAAACTGGTCGTTTGCAAAGTGACAAGTCATCAGCATCGGTGGCTGTTGGCAGTCGGCCCAGTGAAGGGGTTGGTTTTCGGCAGACAGTACACGACCCATAAATTGTTCAGATCACTTTCAAAACGAAACCCGTTAGTCACCCATTGGATGGTTAGTGCAGTCAGTTACAGATTACGCGATCCAGTCGACATTAATAAGCGGTAAACTCCAAGCTGACGGTCACCTACCAGTGTTTCACATAGTAAAATGTATTAAACATTCCTATCGAGTCAGCTGACAATCGCGAATTGTTTGATATGCTCCTAACCGATGAAGATGGACAGCATACATTCATTCCGTTCCAGGCATACATTTGGAATTGACGTTCGTGAACTGCTGTGACAAGCAACGGTGATAAATACGGTGCATATATGAGGCTCTGTGGTAGCGTTGTAGATCTCATCAGCCAAGAAATCAATAACACTGTCAAGGTCAATGAAGGCAGTTGTTTGTTTGTTGTCAGCGTCACTCATGCTCCATCCACACTTTCGTTGTTGTGGCGTCTTGAATGATTGTGTCGGAAAGTGGCCGATAGTTTTTCAGTTAGCAAACCATCATAATAAAGTCCCCATCACACATCTAGTGGTATTGGTCTGCACGCGTCCGCCGATTAGCCTGATGACCTAGCCTGGCTAACTACTTCTCTGACACGGTATTGTGGTCGATAGGTCAACGCGGTGTTACGCTGATAACCTTCTGTCCAACATTTCAGGAAGGGGAGTGATGTAAACCACAAAAGAAGTTTCGTTTGTTGCACACGATGACCGACGCAGCGTCTAAAAGCTACTGTTTGACAAGTAGCACGCCAACCAACTCCCGAGGCAGCAGCTGACAATTACTGGTTAAAGTGACCTCTGACAATCATTGTCCGACACAGGGCCCGACGCTGTCGGTAAATCCAACCCACTGTCCGCACTGTCCACCCCTTCCGCCTCCCCCCACACACACATCCCTGTGTTCATTGTTTGACGTGGCACGGCCACAGAGAATACATAGATCCCGTCACACAGCTGAATGGGACACATCGAATCGAACGAGCAGTCGATGTTACGTAGAGCGTTGAACGGGGAGCCACGCCTGAAACAAATGCAATAGCCCGCCCTCAAAATGACCCCTAATCCCTGGTCTCTTGTTGTCTAGATCTGACTGTATTTAGAAAAGAATAGAATACCGCTGGTCACACGAGGATGAATTCCCACACTTTTCTGGCAGAGTTTATTTGTTTACACAACTTTATAACTTACATTACTAAGTGTTCAGACTAAACACTTTTGTTGTCGGTAAAGTGAATATGGTCATCTAACGTTTGCAACTGTCATTTCATTGAGTTCCTAAACCCCTCTAATTTACGACTGATTGTTCCGTGTTCCTGCTAAGAACGCGATTAAGGCTGATGAGGGTGTGTTAAATGAAGTCAGGTTGCGATTTGTGTTTTCACACTATTCAGTTTCAAACAGTTCAAAAGGACTCGACGTTTCAGGTTAATTAGTAAATTACTGAGGACTAGTAGGGGATTTTGGTTTTTCATATAAATTGAAAACCACACAAAAATGACCGTGGATGTCACATTCCCATAGACTTTCTAGTCGGCCCATTTCGAGAAGAAGCACTGGACTCGAGTTCCGCTCTCACTGGAGCTCGTCATTAGTGCATATCTTCTCGACGGCCGGGACCAGAACTCCAACGGCGCAACCGTGTGACATCACTGACCTCACATTAGGCATGATTGAATCATCATATGTGAATGCGCATCAACGCTGGGTTGTAACTAATGCGCTGAATGCTCATGGAAGCGTGGCCGGCAAGGACACGTACTACTGACGAGCCTGAACAAAAGCGAAACTCCAGTCTGATGGACCGGAAAGTCAATGTGAATGCAACAGGCGCGATGAATTGTGAATGATTTTCAACTCATATCATTGGTACTTTGTTCTAATTTATCTGCACGTTTAGCGTGTACACAGTGCCCAGCTGGATCAGCTAGACGTGAGTGTAGACACCACCGTATTATCTCGATTGATGAGAGAAGGGATGTTCAAAGTTTGAGATCTGGACCTTAAA
Organism: Paragonimus westermani; assembly: GCA_008508345.1. Lineage (NCBI taxonomy): Eukaryota > Metazoa > Platyhelminthes > Trematoda > Plagiorchiida > Troglotrematidae > Paragonimus > Paragonimus westermani. Next base: position 46,771 of record QNGE01001995.1, on the reverse strand, counting down.
TTTGAAACTCCGGATACAGTTGTCTAATTACCACCGCACTTAATATACAGCGGTTTGAAAAACAACAACCGAACGAATCGGATTACTCAAGTCAATTGGTCAACTCAGATGCAGGTGATCGTTAAATTCGTTGATTAGGCGGACATAATCTGATCAGTTTAGCCTTGTGCGAACACTATGAACGAGACCCGTTGTTGTTGCGCAATATCAAAATACTAACATACAACATATCGCTTTGGTGACAAAACTTGTTATCACTGTCCTATTGCAACTTGGTATTCGAATAAAGTACGGGAGTGTGTTTTTTCCAGAATTGTATCCGAACAGACACAAGTCAGATTTAGTGAGGACAGCGATAAAAGCCGTGTTACTTGTGGTCATATATCACAAAACACGCTTTCTCTATATCATTATAGTTCTCAGCAGTTATTATTTCTCCAGCCGATTCAAAACAGCCCAATGAAGCTGTGTCGCCGACTGAGAAAAAAACAAGCCAAAGGCAGTATGGCTGAGTTTGACGAAAGAGACGGAAATCAGTTTATTCGAAATCATCTGGCTTATCGTATAGTCGTCTAGCATTCAGTCTAGACGGAGCTCATGACGAATGATTTAACCGTTCTGGTTAACTACAGAAAAACCTACTTTCTTGGTAGGGGTTGTATGAGATGGGCGTATAGTCCATCTGTTTAATTACAAGGGCAATACTACCATTTGCTTGGTGGCAGCTATTGTGCGGCCTAGCTGTTCGCAACACTTAATCCGATATTAATTCAACCTGGTTATTGTATCTCCCAAGAGTGTCGAAATCAAAAGCGGTTTCCATACCAAACAGCAGCATGCGACAGTCAGAAATTGTTTATTGCTGGTTATTGTACGACAACTACCTCAGTCCTGGCACATTTTATGCAAAATAGAATGATACTCATTTCTTGGAAAAACCGGTCTCACTACAGGGGAACGTGTCAAAAAACCATGTTATTCACAATGCCTTTGGGGTCATACTAGTTTTCACGACGACCATTGGCTACAGTTTTGGGTCCACTGATGGTAACCGTAAGATCACAACCAACCGCGAGTGTTTTGATTGCTCTGATGGTATTAGTCCATCAGCTGCCAATCAGGATTCAGACAGTTGAAAAATACAATGCCATCGGTGCAATACTGTTTTGCAAAGTCTAACCAATTGCTTTATATACTATTCTCTATAAAAGTAATTGCAACTCAGAATACAGTCGTGAATGTATCTACAACTCCCTGTCTTCTACTCTTACTACGTTGAGGCTTGACTTGGGCTTGAACTAGATCATCTCTTGCTAGCAGTCCCGCGAGCTGCAGTTTAGCCGTTCAGTATGTACTCTTCAGTGTTCACTGTTCAAGAGTACATCGTACTTCATGTCTAGACGTGTCACACAGGCGTGCGGATTAAAGTTAATGTGTTACGTAAGGTCGACGAAGTTCACTGAGTTTAATACTCAGTAGTCGTGGGTACGACCGTGATTTACAGCGGTTGGTTGCAATGAACTTAACAATAAACGCACAAAACTGTACGTAGCTTCGTTTGCTCAAACTTGCAGCCATTTAGAAACGACTCAGATTTGAGGAATTTTGGATTTCATCTGGATTCGAACCAACTGCCCTGGCAGCCGATCCACTGAATCATTTGTTAGATTCCATATAAGGCAAGGAAATGCATGTGAAGGTTCCGAGCTTCTTATGTGGCCCAACCGGTAGAGTGCTTGTTAGGCTTGAACATACTATGTTTGTCGCTGGTTCGAGTGCAACGCAAGCCCACATTTCCTACGGTCATCTCGCTTGTGAATCAACACATCTGCTTTAAAGGACCAAGCAGTTCAGTTCTTTGAACAGGTGCTAGTTCATCTTGCAGGGATGATTGTAAGGTAGCAAGAGACTTGTCTTCCACAACTGCACCTTTCAAAGGCCAGGTATGAATCCTGGACATTTTGAAACTTCAGTGTGTCAATGTCATCAGTGACTCACTTGAAACACGTAGTGTTCCGTTTTCGTAGACTTCCCGACATGATTTGTTACAGTAGCCGATCGCAGAAAAAACGACTGTCATACCTCATTATGCCCAACAGTGTGCCTGGCTAATGTTGGGGTGTCAGTTGTGTGTAGTAATCCAAGTCATGGGACTAATGGCAGGCACAGAATTAGTCCTGGCACAATTCTAACCTCAACTCAGTAGAAAAGAAGATCAAGATCTGTGAATACATTCACGACCTCATTGTAGTCCTGGTTACACGCACTTTATGGATGACAGGGCGTTAGGAAACTGATTAGGGAGCATGCGACAGACTGGTGTGAATCACTCCGCGTTCTCTTGATGTTTGGGTAGCGGAGGGTTCGTCGGTTTGGCAGTTGTCGAACTAGTGGTATTAGGATAACCAGGACATTCCTATTTTGCTGTAGTACAGTTCTTTCAGTTGATGGACACGTGGCCTGTATGTGCTATTGCAACCTGCGACCTACAACCTGTGGTCAGTATAGTGTGTCAAGGGTATCAGGCTCGAAAGGGCTGGTTACAACAACAGGGGGAGGTTTTACACATGTAGATAAAGCTTGGTGGTAGAAATGACTGTGAGAAATAGTGGGCAGTGTAGCATTTCAGCTCGTCAGTGCAACGGTGAGTAATGAACCTCGTCGAACGCAAAGATAATTTCGACGCAGTGGGAAATGGGAAGCGAGAGCTGTGCATGCAAATAATTCATTTCGAAGTACAAGCACTTTCATGAGCAACAACACATTCACGGATTGGCTAGGCACTGTAAATTAGTACTGCACCAATCGTGTTCCGTTCTTCAGGCGGTTGCGTCGCTGAGGGATCTCCTGATTATCAGTTGCTGGCCCAACAGCACCGTCATCATCAGACTCACGATTGCTTGCGGTCACTCTCTTTCAATTGGTGAACCCGGAGTTATAAAGCACTGTTATAGCCTGTGAACAGCTGTCCTGGAAACGTGCACTACGCCAGAGACACAAATGGAGTGACACCAGGCTCTCTTTTCACCTCGACTTCCGGATACAAGTCAGCAGAATACCACACCCATACGGGGCCCTGATTACTTCTCTCAGGGGTTGTGGCGTTGGACTGCTGGGCCTCAGTGTGTCCGTCGAACTTATGGAACTACCGGCAAACAGTTAGCTAGCTCGGACTTACTACCGATCTACGCACGGTGGAAGCAGAAGACAGGCAGTTTTGAACACAGCTACCGTGTTATTACGAGTCATGACTGTTTTTGTACATAGCAATAAATAAAGCAACTGGTTATACGAAATGGGATTGTGCTACACCAATCATATTTCCTAATTTTGAGTGTCACAAGTGTGGTGGACTCTTCTGTTTGACGTTTGCTGGACCGATAGCAAGAGTGTACTCGAGACACTCGTGAGCTGTTATTGTAGTAAGGCCATTCTGATTGGTGAAGTCGAAAGTATACAGCGTTTCCAGTGAATCAGTATCCTAAAAGCCCGCATTACCACAGGCATTACACTACTCACTATCCGCCATGTTCGTTTTGAGGGATGTTCTGGCAGACGGCACACCTACGCCTACCTACTTTATCCGTTCTTTCTTTGTGAATCGTGTGATTGATTTGTGGTGCCAGCTCGAGATTCTTATGTTCTCCAATCGTTCATTTGAGTTTACGTTCATTCGATATATTCAACGGCCAGGTCGCGTAAACTTTTCTTTACGTATTAAACATCCCTAGTGTTACAGCGTATACTTATCAGGAACTGCAGTCACGTGGTTTAGAATTAACTACCTGTTGGCTGGCATGTAGTCTAACGAATGTCTGGCCCGCAGTAGACATTACAACAGGTTCCTAGTGAACGACAGAAACCATCTGTCGATTCTCAGAGAAGTAAGCGGCTTGGGTTAAAATTTTAGAGCTGTGCCTCAGAGTTAAGCTTCGAACAAGGAGTCTAATGTATTGTCTAGTAATTTCCCGTCCAACCACACAGGTAGTACACTGATGTCTGCGGATGAAATCACGTGCTCCCAATGCATACTTTGATTGCTTCAGCCATGCTCTGCTTGGGCAATGCTTTGGTCGATAGGAACACACTTTCATCTGTTCCGCGCAACCTGTGGTCTGCAAGGCAAATGTAATCCAAACGTAGAAGCGCTCACAAGTGCCTTTAATACATCTTAATTTATGGGTCAGGTTAGGCATACATTTTTCATAAGACTACACTGCGTTATTAGACAACTAGAAGCAAGAAGCGTCATAATTTGAAAAAGTACTTATTAATCGGTGCTTGTTAAATAATAGCCAATTATTTGGTCTACCGTGAGAAACGAAAAACTGAGACGAAATTGTTCTGAGACTATTCTGGTAGCACTTAACGATGTGCACAAACTGGTTACAAGAATGTAGCGATTCCTAATATATTCATTTTTGTTGGATTATACTTCTTGACATTGGACAACGTACCGTTCTTTGCCAAGTCAGACCGTCGTGCTTCTGATCGGTCGACTTAGAATTTGGTGATTGACCTTCGGAGTCAGTCACCAGCACAGATGTCAAGTCCATTATTTTAGCTGATTGTCACCCAGGTTTGATCAACTTCTGTCGCATTCATCTATGCCTGTCTATCAGCTCTCTCAAACCGGTTGTTGGATCTTTTAAAGTTCATCTGATATTGATGAGTAGTCGGGGATTTGGTTCATTTTTAAGTTGACCATCACTCACATTTGATCGAAGCGTTCGCATTCAGATAGACTTTCCAGCCGGCCTCTTTCGAAAAGAAGCACTAGACTCGAGTTTCGCTCTCATTAGAGCTCGTCAGTAGTGCATATCCTTGCCACGGCCGGGATTTGAACTCCGGACATTCCAATCATGAGGCAACCGTGTTAACCACTGCGCCATTGACCTCACATTAGGCACGACCGAATCATCAAATCTGAACGCTCAACCACTCTCGCTTGTGAGCAATGATCAGGTTGCCCGATCGTCTCGAGAGGAGACACAGTTACTGCCTGTTAACTCCAATCGATAACCCCGCGATTAGGACTTCCGAGACAGGTCGAGATCACAGAACTCATTAAACCTGCAAGGCGATATTTTAGATTACTGATGAGTAGTCGGGGATTTGGTTTATTTTCAAGTCGATACGTTTGTCATCTTTGTTTGGAATGATGCAGAGAGATGGATTTGTTGTGTTTGGTTTGTTTGTACAAAGGTGATCCCAAATTTGCCTCAATTAGTCTCTACTGTGCGCAGTAAACATTCCTGATGAATTTTGCACCATAACTGCACAAAATAATGTTTTCCTTTTTTTCGCAACTATCATCTATTGAAGCTTCACTTGATATGCACCCACCTTTACCCACATCCGATTGTCTTCATGAGCTCACTTCCCGTTGGTTGGTGGCCGTTGGCGGATTCGTGTTTTGGTTATTCCATTTTGAACGCCTTCCTGTTGTTGTGTGTCCGATTAATTCACATTCAAGGTGAGATAGCACCTATATTGTAATTTTATTCAATAGTTCCCTTTAACTTCCAATCCGTCCGACCGCCTTTTCTGACGTTTTTTGGACTTGAAAGGTAGTCCCGTTAACCCGATCGTCTAAATAAGATATATTAGAATTGCCGCGTACTCGTTACTGAGTGAATCACCCTAAATCGCCAAGAGCGACTTAACACCGATTCCAAGAAACACACTCAACCATCTGCAGAATACGTGAGTCACAATGTAGGTTGCATGAAGTCACAATTCATGTCAGTCTGAACACCCAGTGGAAAATTGTGCACCGGTGTTTACCAGCTCAATATAACCTCTAACAGAAAAAATCTTCGCAGCATCCATAGTGCAATGTTTAATCAATGGCAAAGCGTTGCTCGATTGTTTTGATGTATTGATTTGAAATAGTGTGCAAAAGATTTGACCTGATAACCCTTGTGTTGAAAGTCAAGCTCAGGTTATTTCCCCACAGCACACACCCACCAGCTTACTTACGTTCCGTTTCAAGAGTAACGAATTTGTTGGATACAAATTAACCTACACTCACACTCGATTGCATCTTTAGCAGTCGCGTAGACTTTTCAGCTAGCTACTTCCGAGAAGAAGCACTACACTCGAGTTTTACCTATATTGAAGCTTGTCACTAGGGGGATTTTCCGTTTGGTGCGGATTTGTACTCTGGTTCGTTCTCTTTCACGGTAACCGTGTTGGTTACTCTATCGTTGGCTTCATAATAGGCGCCACTGATGTATCATCCCTATGCATAGCTAAGTTCGCTTGTGAGTAATACCCAACTGGTTTCGAGAGAGTAGATAACGTGGCTTTACTCGAGAAGATCGAGCAACCTGATTTCTACTCATAAGCGGATGTAGGTTTGCGTTTATACATAATTATTCCGCTTTGAGGGGTTGAATGGCGTTGTGATCTGCATGGCTGCTGCCCAACAGTGACATGCAAAATGGACGAAAATCCTGTTTGTATCTTTCCCCCCCCTTGAAAACACTTCCATATGTTTCAATCTCCTTTTTCTTTCTCCGTCAGCGCAGAAAAAAGACATACGTTCCGATATGTTGACATTTCGTTTACTCTCATCAGTCGCAAACGTAAAACATGCAAGTTATATATGACAGACAATTAGGGATTGACAGGGTATGGACACGCATACAATCACACCACGTATTATGTCATCATTACCACGACAACCCTACAAGTTGCTTCACCCACTTTTATTTTGCTGGATGTAAGTTTAAGGTGAGACTCGTTGATGTTTTCTCTGTACATGCACTTTCGTCCAAATTAAACTGACTACACCAACGCGGTGGAAACGAATAGAGTATTCTGAAATTCTAGCGCTATGTGAGGGCTTACATTACCAGGCATTCTAGTCCACTAGGGTTAGTAAGCTTTGGTGGCTACTATGAACTGGAACCTACTTGGACAATGAGAAGGGAAGAGGTGACTCATACAGATCATGACCCACAATATAGTGTACACAGTCGTGTCCCGTTTTTGCACAGTGGACGTTAACTAACCAAACGTACAATCTCTGTCTGTTAACCTCCGACCCTACAGCAAGTAAGAAGTCTTTGCAATCTGGTATGGAACGTGAGTAATGCCAAGAATTCTTCAATACACGACATAACTATCTAACAGACTTTGATCAAGTTGACCGTTGTTAACCTGAACTTGGGGAGAGCGATGTTAACATCAACATCATTTTCGTGACGATCAAAACAAACGCTTCCAGTTATTAACGCTTCGGTGACAATTTTAGTTTGTATATCAACAGTTGGGTATTTCCCATTTGTGAAAACAAATTTGGGCGCGCAAATTCTGTACTTCCGTACTTTTCAAGCCCGCTCTAGACCTCATATGCTGTGTACAGACCTAGTGTAAGGCCAGTAGTTATTATACACGGTAATTGAGGTTCTCAGCTAGAGGTTCTATAACCTAACAATTTCTACCGCGACTCAGAAAGTCTACGGATTCATTGAAGTACGAATTCCCATCGCACTGATCACCAACATTGTGGTGGGATATGGTAGTGCCCGACAGTCTTGGCCGTGCGCATTGTCTGGTAAAAAATGACCCTTTCAAAAATTCCTTTATTTTCCACCAAAACGAATTGCCTTGTAAACAACAATTTCCAGGATTAACCTTTTAATATCGATGTGTCGGTTTTGAGAAAGATCCATACTCTTTTTTATTCAGTTTGCAAGATCGTTGGATGTATGTTGTAGATATTCATGCCATACTTGGTCGAGTACATGTTCCAGCTGAGACACTTACAAATTTACGGTTTTCGTTGACGGTGTAAGACGATCAGGTGGGGGTTTAAGTGGTGGTTTTTGAGATGGTTGAGGTACTGATTAAACTTCGTTTGCCATAAAAGATTACTTCACTCTGCAACAGATCTGTTGAGTTCCGATAACTTTTCGTGTTCTCAAGTAAGTCTTCACCAAAGTTAAAATAGACGGGCTCATTGTATAATTTTACAAACCACAAAACTGTGATTGCCNGACTGCTAGTTAGTTTCCACGGTTCATCTATGAGAAAAAGAAAACACAAGCACTGCTGTAAACAGTTTCAACTAATCGCAGCAAAACGTCGATCAGTTTTTTCAACGATTCTCCTCCATCCGCTTTCTCCCTAAATTCTCATGTCCAAAACGTTAAGATAGAGAGAGGTGAATCCTGTTTCCATGATTCGCATGCCTTTTGAAATGCTAACAAACCAGCACCTTGAGTTGCCAAATCAATGCACACCAATCCCCGTAACCAACAATGAGAGAATAACTTTGAACTCGACTCATCTGATCGATCACAGCGTGCACACGGGGCAAAAAGAGATTTTACACTTACACATAGCGTCAGAAACATGGATAAAGGATATAACCGATATATCGCCGAGATGGTCGTTAACACTCAATCGGACTGGCAGGATCAGTAGGTCATCCACCGGTGAAATGATTCGTGATATCACTGAGAAAGATTTTCGTTCTCGTACAAGTTGAGCTTCGTTCAAAAGTGATTGCAGCTATCACATTCCTATGGATTTTCCAGTCAACCCATTTCGGAGTACCGCACTGGATTCGAGTTCCGCTGTTCTTACAGCTCGTCACTAACGCGAATTCTTACCACTGCCACTGAACGTTCGGTTTGTATGAAAACCAAATTCCGTTTTAAGGTATCGGTACCAACCTTAGTACGAATGAAATCAGATAGTTAGGGCATCATGTTTAATATATTATTAGTAAATGGATTAAGAATAACGCAACGTTACGAGCAATTTGTAACACTGTACTGTTGGTGTAGTCAAAATCTATCGAAATTTATCGAAAAGTAAAATCCCTTGATACTCATTGGTAACCCAAATACAGCTCAATAAGATAGAGATTTCTGTGATTCCAACTTGGAGAGAAGTCCTGACCGAAGGTTTATCGGTTGCACTTAACGGGACAGTCTCTATCTCCTCCCGAGGCAGTCGGGCAGTCACAGCACTACTCGCAAGCGAATATGGTTAGGCGTTCACATATGACGATTCAGTCTTGACTAATATGAGGTCAATGGAACAGTGGTCATACAGTTACCTCAAGAACGTGCGATCAAAATTCTAGTACAGGTCCTGGTCAAGGTATGCATCACTGACCAGCTCTAACTATGGCAGCAGTTGAGTCTTGTGCTTCGTTTTGAAGTGGGCTGATTGGAAAGCTTATGAGAATGCGCCAGCTGCGATCATTCATGTATGATGTGCAATTTATATGATTCGTGATATATGCGGACGTTTCCCGCGTCAATGTAAGGTCATGTGTGAGTTTCCGTGCATTGCCAACTTTGTACAGTATACAGCATGTCAGAGTGCAACTGATTTTGAAGTGTGGCATGAAATAAAGAGTCGAAGTTTGACAGGAAGAAGTTGACAAGCGTTTAAAAGAAAACGGAACATTTATGAATATCATGCTCGTAGGCCCATGTCACTCTCACATCTCCCCGGAGAAGTAGTCGACCTGAAATAACCTTTGGCAGGTAATGTTGGTATCTTCTGAAAACATGATGGTGGGAAATGATCGTTTCCGGCAACACCTTACGCGAGCTTAAGTACATTGCATAGACATCTACTCTGTATAGGGCTTATATCCAGACCCCCGATTGTGTGCTGTTTCGGATGATGAGACGCAGCACATCAATAGTGGTCTGAATGATGAGAAGTTGTTCTACATGCATCTGTATGATATGAATTAGGTTCACCTGGACAGACAAACAGCCTTATTTTGTGTCACTGGTATGGTAGACTGTGTACGGAAAACAGGGGGTCGGATGCATGCAATGCAGTTCAGACTTACTCAGCGCACCGTGTGTTCGTGAACGAGGTTGGCTATTTGATGTATAAATGGTGAGCTGACCCAGCCAGTCCAGTATTAGTCCAGTATATTACAGCTAATCTCAAGAAGCAGTCATTTACATTGCTTGAAGGCAAACATCCTGGGGTCTTTTTTTGTTCAACTATAAACCAATAATCGGTTGTTACTAGTGTACGGTGGACGTCACTCCCAGTATTCAATCATATTTTGGCGTAATATCCATCAGTTGGTCTCAGCATGTGAGTTCCAATCAATAGATTCGTCGGAATATCACTCAGGCATTTGGCTGAGCCAATAAACTACTGTGTTCGATTACATTTCAACAAACTGATGAAGGGCATTTGGGTAAGAGAGAAAATCCGTGAATCACTAGTATCAATCACCACATTGCTGAAGCGCACCAAGAATTTCATGTCGCTCATCACGATTAGTTCAAACAACTACTAGGGTGACTAGAAATACAAACAGACTGGTGTAAGAGCACATCAAGTGTAAAACATTCACTTTACTTACTAATGTGTAAAGACAAAGGGCTTGGACGCCACTAACGAACAACTTTTGTTATCCACAATAACCCCATAGGACAAACATCGTGAGTTGATGACAATCCGTCCACGTTTTCTGGACACGATCGTAATCCTTTAGAATACATATGACATGCGTATAGCACCAACAATTCAAGCGGTGTTGTAGGCTACGGATGCGGGTGGCACGAGGATTGTTTGCTCAAGAATTCGACACAGTGGGCAAATGTTTTGAGAACACTTCTAAAGAAAACTGCTGTAAATTTCAGTAATATTGAAACGGCACAGTGATCGTTGTTACTTTTGTGCGTGAAAAGCATCATTACTGGACACAATTCATTCGTGTGTTTGTTCTTGTATCTTCTCCGATTATTTTACTAGCTAAATACATGCCTCTAACTGACTATTCACGAGCACTATCGTGTGATCCTTCGTCCCGACTATGGATATTAACGAATGATCATCACATCGGAAGATGACACCCTGATGCAAGAGCTAACACCAGATTTTACAAGTAGTATTCGAAGGATATATTGACTTTTTACGGTGGACATTCCTCATTTTGGTTCTGGGTCTTTTGAATTCTGTGAAGCTTTACCGCTCTGTTTTTCATAAATAAAAGGTAACGACAACTTATCATTTTTAGGTATTTACCTCACTAGATGACTGAATGGTTCACTACAACGCCTAGTGCATGGCATGGCTACTTGGAGGGGTTAGCATCTGCAGTTTTTCCCTTTTGCTCCGAGGTCTGGTGCGAATCCTATTTCACACGGCCGACAAATCCTCACCGACGATTAGTTACAAGGAGAGCAGGAGAGATTAAGGAAGGTGTTACCTACAACCGAACACCTCGACCTTTATAGCCAGAAAAAATCGGTGAACACTGTCGTGTGTACGGTTTCTAAGACGCAGGGTTTTTTTGGGCCTACCTTCCAAAATGGATCACGTGACGAGTAGTGTTCGTCAAAAACTACATTCCACCTTGACTCTTGTGGCTGAATTACGTTTCTTTCTTACAACCATGAATGTTGCCCAGCTTGCTCATAATCGTGACCTACCGAAATGTTCTGTCGTTCATGTTACATTTGCGATGAAGTCTGTCGGCAAAACAAGTCAAGGCCTCTGACACAGATTAGCTAAGTGGTTGGTGGGCTTGGTAACACAGCAGACTTTGGCAACATGGCCAGGAAAACAAATTCCTACCTCCTGAATTGCAAGGCCCGTCAGGGAAACAAGTTAGGTTTTCGACCCTGACTACTCATTGGACATGCTATTACGAGACCACACTCACAAACTGCCCACATTCTCCGAGGCACTGTTGGTCTCTACTCGACGTGTGTATACAAACTTTTGTCTCGAGTAGTTTATCTGCCTTGGGAATGATAACATCCCCTCTTTCAGATGAGACCCAATTGTGAACCGCTTCTATTGCTGATTTTTTCCGTGTGTTTTACCTATTCCACTATTTAACGTTCGTGACCGAACATTACAAACAACGTTTTAACATCTCACGACATTTACCTGGATAAGCCGGATTATGAGAACACAATCTTGTCAAACTGGTTGCTATGATCTTAGCAACTCTTGAAAAATAGTTCTTTACCTAGTGATTCAGATATTTCAGATTTTTATCTGCGTGGAACTTAACAACCGCTCTGATTTCTTAGACAATTGACGACAGCTCAAGTAACTATCAAAGTGAATACAAATGGTCGTTAGAAATTCGATACTCCGACCAAGTAGTCCTAACGAGTTTGGACATGGACAAACAGCTTAATCATATTGTTGTTGTTGTTGTCTACTTTGTCGTTATTGTTGGAGAGGTCCGATCGAATCTAGAAGGAATATAAAGATCGCAATCACCCCACTCCGAAAACTGAGTAAAAAACAGGTCTTTAAGCAGACTGATGCGGTTCGGGTTATGTCAGACGCTTCAACAAAGAAGAGAGCGGAAGTGTTAGTTGCTAAGTGTTTTGTTCCTTTCAAGGCAAAGAGTAAAGATTGACATCCAGTGCAACCCGATCGATGTAAGTAGAATGAGCACAGAGAGTAAGGCAAAGTTGTTTCATCAGGCCGAGCAGAGTAGACTTGTGCTCATAAATTCTACTCGTTACGATTGTACGTGGCATATTGAGATACTACAATTTTTCCAGAGGAAGACAGCTTGACGTAAACAGGTAGTTTATCATAAAGATTGCATAATCATCGCACAGTGATGAAGGATCATCGGTTTGAGTAAACTACAACGAATGTACACACCGTTTTCAAAAGTGCGCACTTACTGGCATTACATCAACCATACTTTATTGTCGTAAAGCAGTACAGTTACATATCAGTCTGGACACTGTCAGACTGCCAAAGTTTAGAGGGAATAAATCAATTTTAATTTGAGACTAATAAACCGTCGATTACAGAAATGAATTTATGATTACTTTCCTACCCGAACTCGGACCAGGCTAAGGAGAGAACCATATAGAAAAACAGATAGTCTTGCAGAATACCGCTCATTGATTGACTTTATTAAGAAACTGCAAAAAATCTATCAAATGTGATCCGCTTCTCAAAACTAAATATCGATTGCTCTTCGGACACATCTTTGTAAAGATTAAGATTCGTCTCACTCCGAATTCCCACAGACGGTCGCTGAGGATAGCAAGAGAAATAAGCTACATTGTTCACTGTTGAGAATATGCTTATTGAGATATCCTGACTTGTTTCTCAGCGTTTCCTGTTGATCCACCACAAAAATCGTTCAGTTAGCTTTATCACGTACATATCTATGGATAGTAAGCGAATGATATGATTATCCCCACGCATCTACGCCTGCAGCACACGTGTACACTTGTGGACAAAACGATTGATGAATTCAGGAACCATCGGTTGACCAGTTCGTGAGTAATGCATGAAAGGAGCACGGTCTGCACTGTTAGTTAGCCTTAGTTTGACACGATAGAATGACCACTAGATTAGACAACGAAAAGTGACTACTTTCTCTACCTTCGCACAAATAAAATATTGCAAAAATGTCTGTGTTGATGACAGAAAGGTGGCTTATTGTCATTTGGAGATTAAAACAAATTGCTGAACTTACGTACACCTCAGAGAATGCAATACGAAATTAACCGATACCAACAGGAAACGTTTATTAATCTGTAACAAGCATATTGGCCCCAATGCGAAACCTTTGGGAAAAATTGAACTTTTTATCAAAATAACCACATATTCGCGTATGTATAAACATACTTCTCCTTCGTAACTGATCCAGTCAACTTCGGTGAATGAGAACAGCAGCGCTGGGTGAAAGGCTTCCACACTACTTTCAAAGAAATACTTGCAACCAGGGTAGTTATAGATAGACAGAAAGCAATTGTTCCAATCAAGCATTCCTGGATTTTTAGTCCCAATCATGGCTTAGGTATGTACAACCAAAGTGTTTTTTACGAAAGTGACTAAATCAACCATCCGTGGGAATGCAAAATTTCCCGTCAATTTTGAGCTGTGTTCAAACCATGACAAAAAGGAAAGGTTTCCTGAAAATTGACGTAAAGTTAAGATGTTCAGGTTATTCTTTTACCTAGCAACAGGTCATCGTCATCGTCAGTTACATGTTCGTACCATGGCTCTGACGGCAATCTCGCATTTACCATGAAAATCGGTAGCCGTTGGTTTTTACTAAAACGCTTTAAAACTGGCATTCTATTTTGAGTGGAGATACGGCAAATGGAATTTCTCTTTTTGTCACATAACAAGGTAACAACTGTTGGCTGCTATCATCTTAGTGGGAGGTTTCCTCATGAAGAAAGTTTGTATCTGGAAAGTCCGCCTAACAGCACTGTGTGACCTCTTTGTTAAATGTCTGGTAGGCCATTTTGCAGTTTCGAGCGAATGTTCTTCCAACAATCGATGCGACAAGACGAGCACAAAGTAAATAACAATTTTTAAAGCAGTGACGTAACCGGTGTTTGATGGCAGTTAAATAAGTTTGCTTCCATTGTGGGGTTGTAATACGCAGCTCTTCATGTATGGTTCATGAATTGCACACGACCACGATAGTTAAGCGCTGTTGTTAGTGGGTATTGTCCGGAGTTTCAGTGTATCACCTAACAGGTTTTCTCTGAAGTGAGCTGATATGGAATCTATGCCTCCGGTAAGCACAACGATGTATAAGTTTTCAAGATGCCTTAGAAAATCAGGGAGACCATTTTGAGAGGAACACTGGAGAGTGTCTAGATTACTGTAAGCAGAGACGTATGTGGATATGATGACTATACGCTGACAGACTTACATTTGAGCTTTAAATCTAGGGGGGCTTAAGCAGCAACCCTATGGAGTCCAAGTGTATTAAATTTCGTTCACTCTGGAAGTCGCTGTGATCTCAATTGAATTTGAGCTGAAATTTTAACCTCCCCAGCAATGGAGATGGAGAGAAAAACCGTTTATCCACAGCAAGGTTCCACGGCATATTCAGTTAAGTGAAAGTTCTAGGGACACAAAACGCGCTCTTCGGAGACCTTTAACTCATTTAGTTTCAACTCCCAAAGACTTCTCGACAGACCTGTCTGCTGTTCACTTTGGCGGAATATGCTGTTGCTAAAGTAGCCAGTTTCTACCAATTGTCTTGGTTCCAATAAATAGATGACAAAAACAGGAGCAAGCGAAATGTCTCGTCTTCACAAAGATAACTTTGGATGGCTCCTGGTCACCCGTATTGCTGAAGGGGTTTAGTCTGCAATACCTCCAAAGGAAGTCTCTCGTCCAACAACCTGGCCTACGACAAGGCAGGGTGTGAGGATTTCATGCTAGATGATTTGAAATTCTGATCCAGCTGACGACAAGGATCCACCTTATCTCACGACACAGCGCAAAGGATCCTGGTATCTGGCTGGCATGACATATCCCGAAACAGGAAAGTTCAGAACTAGTTCGTGTTTCTCAGCAGTACGGTAAGTTTCCGAACCGCACTGAATTATACACTGGTGATCATGTTCACCGTTTGAGAGTTTTGGTGGTTACATGGTTAAGGATGCATTTTTTGGCTCTTTTTACGCGGAATACAAAAGTGTGCAAGTGTAAAACTAATTCCGCTGCATACTGATGAGCCCGTACCTCATTTACTATAAACTTCTGCACAACTAGTAGTGTGACATACAACCCCGTTTTATTGTTCAACACCGGTAGGTGTGACACGGTTTTACCTCAAAAGGCCTAATTTCAGAATGGTGTAATAAGCAAACCTGACCACCGCGTCAGTGTAGCAGGAATATTCATGTTTTAAAACAAGCCCTCCATACGATCTTTGTTCAATAGTTCATCGATTCTGTGCGATAGTATCCTACTGTCAATTCCATGCATGTGACCTTTTCACCCGAAGCTTCATCGTGGATAGTTAGCCATAAATTGCGGGGAAACTCTATTGATTTCGCCATTTATCCAAACAATCTAGCAGTGAACCAATTCAATAACGCCTCGCTGTACAACAACCTGATCAAACAAACAGTTTCAATGTTATAATGTTCGTTTTCGTTGAATCCCCGGTTCTCTATTGGACCAATCAGGTTAAGCTTGTAATGTTGCATGTGACGCTAATATCACCGAATGATAGACTGTTTTCTTTACTACTGATATACACCTGGAAATTCGTGTTCTTCTCTGAAAAATAGAAAATGCTTACTGCGATTAATCTGAGGTCTTTCTTTTAGGTACGCGTGAGGTTTGAATTCAAGTACAATTCCTAGGGCTATCGGAAGTCTTTAATTGTGAGTAATACACAAGTGCACTCAAAGACAGTGCACAATCTGCTGAGATAAATATCTAGAAGTGCTATTCCTCACGTAGCATGCAGGCAAGCCGACTGTACTTTGAATGCCCGTAACTTCGCGGACCAACCTTCGGGCAATAATTCGTGCGCGCTCGTTGGTTTCGGTTGCGCGTTACAGTCAGTGACAGATCAGTACGGGGAGGTTCGGCCAGGGTATAACGTAACAAACGTATGGCTTTTTTCATCTGCAAACATTAAGAAACATTCGAACCTTGGCCCATATGAGAGTCCTTGTGCTATCCTTCGGAAGCCAATAATACTCACCACTACGGTCTTCAGAACGTAGCAGTCAAACCACCAATTTCCTTTGGTGACCAAAACGACTTCCAAAGTTTTTATCGCCGGCTCTCGTTTAATTTGACCAAATGTAAGGCAATACGCCTCCCTATATATATATATATATATATATATATATATATATATTATCTTGATGGTGCAAAACGACCCGAAAGATAATCGTAAGCTAGATTTATTCAAACTGTGTTCTTTCTTCGTCCAAACAACTCGCTAAGCCTACCGCATCAAAAAAGGCCATGTTCCCAGCAGAAGATGTTCTTTCGGTTTCGAGATGACTGCTTTCTAGCACAATTAAGTAGAGATGATCCTGACAGCCTCATCAGTAGATGTAATCAAGACCAGACTTGGCGCACACACTTAGAACATCGAGCGGAATCGTCGAAGAGCGGATTGATAAGAATCATCGATGTGAAATTAAGGTGCGGTTGATCTCAGTTGTTGGTCTACCGTTGTTTTGTTGCTTTGTAAAGCGTGCTCGTACATCACGTTTGAAAGATCGTGGCTGGGTTTCTTTCTGCCCATTTTCTCCAAAATTGTTCTCAATCACAAGCTTGTTACCTTCGAACCCCGTAGACTAAAACAACTTACTGAGTCGGTACTTTTTACTAAAGCACATTCCTCTACCAGTTTACAAGTTTCATATTATTCCTAGAGACTGAATGATATAAAAGTCAAACCATCAAATTATATTATGCACCTCAGAAAGTGAATAGTCAGCTCTTACACAAACACATCCTCAACAGCCAGAATGTTTGATAAAAATATCGATTCAGCTTTACGGTATATTTCTTCACAACATTATCAAGGTCACTAAGCAAGCAAGCTGAGTAAGGAATCTCAGACGAACCGCATGCACGCACAAAAATGGAGTGGAAGTGGGATCAACGTGAAAATATGAGTGTACATTTACAAAGGTCAGAATGCAGAGGATGAACAGATTCAACCAAAATTGTGAAGACAGACGAATTGCGTGCATTAAAATGTTTGACCACTGAAGACTTAATGAGACAGACTGTTGTCTTGTGGATCTAGACAGAAGTTGTGATTAGGAGCCTTTCTCACCTTTCAGCCTCTCTCACATTGATAAGAAATTCAATAACATGTAGAGAACATATCAACTTGTGGCTCAACGTGACACTTAATGGCCTAACATTTTGTAAGCCAAGAATGAATTCGTTTCCAACTTGTATTTGAGGAAAGGTATCAAAAGGCTGTTTGAAGGTTGTTCACAAAGTGAACTAGCCATAAACTTGGACCTAGTGAGCTATAAGGAGCTTACGTTAGGACAACTAACGAATTCAGTGAGATCATTCTACAGGATGAGGGGGAGTATACCCCCCAATAGTGAACGTCAAAGACAACATCAAGTGCATACCATAGCTACGCCGACTGCTTTTAACTTGGTACGGGGCCGGCATAAGAAAGGAAGAGAATAATGGTGAGAAAACTGGTCCTTGAAGGGCACTGGAATTTGTTATCAGTAAGGCGAGTAAACTTGGAACCGGTCCAAAAACTGGTCATCCAACGTTATGAGGGAAAGCTGATCGTAATTCCCCTCGAGAAGACAAAACAAACCCATCATATTGCCACATTTGGAAGCACTGCTCTAACTACGGAAACAGATCGTCCTAAATTTACCATTCAGAGATGATAAAACCAAGTGGACAAGAGCGGCTCAATGTAGTTCACATGTACCGCATTTGGGGTTGGTCACCAAATCCGGGAGAATCTAAATTCGAGGAAAACAAATAGACTTTCTATCTGGTCGAAGATGTAGCGATGACATTTTCGAGCTTTCAGTTGGTCGTGCAGCATTAGCTGCGTTATAGGCAACCATTGGTTGCGGTACTTTTAGACAGAAATGCTGGCTTCGATATAGAGGCTCACAGCATTGTCTGGAGTAGCTTTCTCTAAAATGTATTCATATAAACACGCGAATAATTCAGGATCATTATACGGTCACTAAACAAGCAGAGTGATAGTTTTTCTCGTGGATGACATTCCACTAGGCTCACTTGACTTTGATGTGCATTTTATTTCTGATTCAGAAAGAATATGCAGGCGACATGATTCCGTTTAGCTCCCCAGCCGAAGGCATGCAGATCATGCAGAACATGACGAATGGCTTCGCTGTTCTGTGAAGAAGGCATAACCATAGAACTCGAGAGTTCTAACTTCAAAGGCCTCCAGTACCAGCAGTTTGTTCGAGACTGTGAATCGGTTCAAACACATGGGTAGCACCATTCCATCAGCTAGCACTATTGACGATGTGATACCATCAAGAATGGCCAGATTTTGCTGCCCTCAGTGAAGCCGAGAGGATGTCCAGTTGTCCCTGAAAATGCAATGCCTAAGAGCCATCAATTGTGCCGGTTCGTATTGAAAATAAGAACAAATTTCTTGTGGTTGGTCGTCGTTACTTCTATCATTCACTTCACAGCAAGTGAGCTAATCAGGTGGTTAACATGGCCATTGACAAGTGCACATGTCTGAAATTATTGGATACGCAATTATTTTGTCATCTCTTAAAAGTACATTAATCAAAATGGTTGGAATTAGACATGGTTCGAGCCAGCACCATTAGGCCAGATACACGGTTGCATATGAATGAATGTACGAATGATTGGATTGACACAAAACCTGAGATTATACGGGACTGAAAACTACCTTAGCAGCATGAAGTGAGTCTCATTAAATAGGTGGAAAAACATAATTAGCATAAGGAGATCACATGTGATTGTGGTTCAAAGTAACGCCTGAATATTCGTGGTACTGAGACTTAGAAGTAACCTTGTCTGCAGCTGGTATTTCGAACAATTATCAGAAAGCTGCTCTAGAATGCTCCTCTACAAGAGGGAAGTGTATTTAGGAGTACTGAAAAATAATGAGTGTGCGTCTAACCGGGTATCTGGTGCGATGAGGCCATTTTGTGGAGCGGAGAAGGAGGATATCCCCAAATTTTTGATATGAAAGGCAACATCAACTGCATACTTTAAAAAAGCAAGTATTCGGCCATTGGAATTGGGCTAACACAAAGAAAGAACGGGAGATTCCCTTCTACATAAGCCTATGTGTTGGACACGCTTCGGCGAACCGTCACCTGATAACATATTGTAAGAAGATTCAACAGCACATTCATTTAAGAACATAAATCACAATCTCTCTAAAAATACAGATTAGAACATTGCTATAATCAAGGGAACAGCAAACGTCTGCCCTACATTTGCCATACAAAGATGGCAAAATTGGTGGACATGGCAGAATAATATGTCAATAGTGGACCAAGATTGGCGGTATACAAAGTGTGGTTGATAAGTGTAAGTATTCTGTAACATAGGGCATTTTAGAAGTTGATTCGCAAAAACTTTTGACACCACCGACTGTCACGTAATCGATTGAAACTTGTATCCGCTTTCTATGGTACCGATATGATACCAACAGATTCCCAACAACCGACAATTTTCTTGTTCATGATATACTCTGTGAACACACCCACAGATAACATTAGCAAAACGTTAGCACACTTCTTGAGAATAATTGGTAGCAGTTCACGTCTATCCCGTTTTCCCAATCTTAGTTCAATCCACTATTTAAATATAGTCATGTGCTCAGTGAAGAAGAAACTGTTAACCGAAAAAAACGATTCACATACAGAGGATGGGGTAACTCTCAGATTCACTGTCCAACTCTTCAGTTTAGTAAAAGAACGGGAGATTGACATCAGACAACTGCTTCGTCACCTTCTAGATTTTGCGGTGGGCTTTGTTACCCAGCAATCTGTGAGTGTATACAGAAATAAGGCGACTTAATTACATTTCCCAAGGAGTGTTGTGATTGAAATCGATTATCGATCCACTTATCAATAACCGATCACGTGTCTACATGGTTTCCGTCAAAACTGCTGGTGGTCCCTTGCGTACTTTCGCCATTGGCCGCTGAAATAAACTCATGGATGGGTCAGACGAGTTATCAAGGTCTAACTTGCAGGAGGGTAGTCAGAACATTGTGGGCGCATGGTCCAGTGCGGGACTGACAGTCCACGCGCTCTCAGTTCCGTATAGGCTCGTCTATTTCAAACAGTTAGGAAGCGTATCTTCTGCAGAAGTTAGCATGGCAGACCACGTGACATCGTTCGACCCAACGCCGATGGTTACATAAACTTTGAGTTCGTGCACACTCACAGGTAGAGTCTAATTGTTTGAAGTGAAGCTGGAGTAGATCGTTACATATTTTCTGAGGCGAATTCAGTGTCGGGTAAATAATTCTTTGTCACTCCAGTTAGCGAGTCAGCATGCAGATGTGTGATAGGAGTGCTGTGTAGTTCAATTGTGTCTGAGCTCTGTTTCCTCGTTTACCGTATGACCTCATTCCTTTTAATGCCAGGATTCCTGCATACGGTCGTCGTCTCATTATTCACCCTGTGTCCTGAGTGTCTTGTGCGGCAGTAGACTGTCACGTATATTCCATCTCCGTTGTCTGATTTTCACTCATTTTGAATAAAAGTAGATGCTCATTTCTTCCCCCTACTCGGAATTGAAATCAAGCAGACAGCATGCAGCACTAACAGACCACAAGTGAATCGGACGGCTGCATACAGGTACATAAAGACGATGTTGCATTTCCGTGGGGTCGCAGCATAATTTTAGGCCATCGATTTTTGGAAACAAATCGATTCACTAGTCACAGGCGCATTAATTAACGCATCCAGTTTTATCTTCACTTATCAGCCCCGCTTACGCGTTTATCACGTGTGTCTACAATTTTTTATTCACGTTCCAAACTGATCTGTCTACTTGTGTTAGCGGCGTCCATATTTCTGAATCACTGAGTATCCACCGTTTTCTTCCAGAGTTTTAGGTGCGAATTTCAAGAGCCCATGATTACAGATTGCTGCTGTCGAATTCGTGGACACTGCTGAGTACATCTCATTATTATTACTGTTATTTATTCATGTTTTTTATCCACATCGGCCATAATTCTGTATTAGGTCAATTGGATATTCAATTGGATATTCAGTCACTGGCGACGAACTCCTGCCGCAGTGCCCTGCCACCCAGCTTGACACCTGACCCGATCGAATTTATGGACATGGTTTGCTTTACAGCTGTTCTGAACAGAGAGTCCAACTTATGCCACGCTCTCTTCTCGTTAAGGTTAGCCCTATCGATTTGTGAGCACCATTCACCTAAACTGAAACAGACGAGCGGATGGCATGTATGGTAGCCTACGCACACTTACCGTTTGTGGGTATAGGACATCAGCAGTTTTGGTAAACGCGACGACTGTACACAAGCATGCCATTACTGCTGTACTGCTACGATTGTGTCTTGGCTCCTCAGAACACCTCTCCACATTGCTGGAACAACAACAAACATGGACGGACAGCGACTTCAACGAGGAGGGTGACCAAAACAGGTACTTAATTAAAAGCAGAGCTACGGAAAGGACCATGTTAAGGGGCAACCGAGTGTTCTGTACCTGAAGCGTTCAGCAGTCGATGACGTCGGGTTTCAGTGACAAATAAATTGATCGGACGTACCAGAGTTTACGACAGCGAATAGCGGTGGCCCACCAAAACTAGCAGCGCCGTAAATATGCCTGAATCAGGCGTCTTCCATCGTTAAACATACTGTGGAATAGGGTTCAATGCCTAGTATAAAATTTGATTGAATTGCATTGAATGTCACACATTATATCGGAGCAGACCCATTCGTGTACTGAGTTTCAACACGGTAGGCAGGTCAGTCTGGAATTCCGTAAAAATTTAATTTCTGACTTCCGGAAAACTCCAACGTAACCCACACAATACTAATTTGTATCTACTTTCATACCCGCACTTTATGAGTAAGTTAATCTTTTTTGGATAGCAACTCAATAACAACTCACTTACAACATACATGAATACAGACACCTGAATTAGTCCATATAGAGAGCAGAGCCCAGAGAAAGAACAAGTACGGTACACACGTTATACAATCGGCGCTAATTAGACCAAAGTATTAATCTGCGTTAACATCTTGCTGTTGAGTTTTCTAACCAATATCTCAATCGGTATTAAATTAATCCAACCGACCTCTGTTTCATGCCGTTTCATATTCTCACACAATCACTGTGGAAGTCCATATGTCATATGTGCAACACTTAGTCGGCCGAACAGATTAGTCCCATAGGAGCAATTCTCTCATGCTTTTTAAGTCCACAAGTTTGAAAACTAATCATTGGTTTTCCTTCAGAATTCTTTGGCGCTGTCGTTTATTACCAGCTATTCTGAATGTCAGCTTGTCCCCCAGCATTTGAGTAGTCGGTTTGATTACACTCACTTCAACACGATCCGTTCTAACTTAGCTCTTTTCATGCTTGTGTGAAATTTTTGTCCAACTATACCGCATGTTTGCTTGTAGCGCATGCGATTCTCAATTTAGAAAGGTAGTTTAGCTCCTGTAATCAGCTATCTAAATCCAAACAGATGAAATCGACTATTGCACATATTAGATGCACAACAAATAATGGAATTTTGGTCAACCTTGCTGACGACTGTTTGGAATTTTGAGGCAAACATTTTTTGGATGGGAGTTTAATACGCATGTTTTCCGCCGATCAGATGAGGGACCACGTAGAAATTTTAGTCACTCAAGCACACACTAGCAGAATTCTACAATGAGCTTCCAGGAGTATTTGAGTACCGGTTTAATGTTGAACTTGCCTACCCCCTCATGGAATTGTACCGGTTGTCTGACCACTCAACAGACAGAAATGTTTATCTGATCGGCCAAAACAAAGGCCCATTGATCTCATTGTTCACTCTTTCTGTGTGAAGTGCTTGTGTTTATGCTTGATATGAAAATGAAAGTTACTTGGGAACAAATGTGACACTTTCCAAACGCATCGCAATCGATAATCACTCAGAGATGACCACGTGTAACCTTTTGGGATTTTAATGCCAGTTCCCTGACAATATTCTTGAAACCAAGTTGATCGCACTAGCATAGCGGGAAAGACGGCAGAAATGAAAGCAACAGAGTAAAACCCAGAAAAATTGTGGACTTATTTTGGTAGCCTCTCAACTGATCTAAGTCAATGAAAGTTGTGTTTCGAAAACGGTGACTGTGCTATACCCCATCATATTATTTGGTTCCATCGCTCCGTTATGTTTCAACGATCATTGTTCACCTTTTTTGTTCATCAGTGTTTTTATATCGTCGTGAGGGTGCTAAATTTAGAATTAACCTCAGCAGTTTTACAGGACTTTCGATGTTTGGTATTCTTAACCTGCTTCAGGCTGGAAGTAGCAGCCAGGTATTTGGTGTGTGAAACAATTTCGACGGATGAAGGTTCGAATGACAAGCTTTTGTTTCGTAGGATGTCAATGGCTTTCCGCTTAAAACCCTGAGGACTTTCGTCATCTGTGGGTGGAGAAACTCTCGGAACCGGCAGGAAATCAACAATTTATTGGAGTGAGCATTCAAACATACAAAAAACGCTGATGAGGAAATGGTATTAGTGATGTTGTTTTGGTTGTTTAGAGTTGCTATATTCCGTAACCTTTGTGATGGTTTACCTCATAGGATGCAATCCATCGGTCGGGTGCGTTCGATCGTAGTAAGTGAACACACTTCCATGAAGGGTTTCAAGCGGTTTTCGAAAGCACCTGGATCACCAGTGACCACCACTAATACAAAATGAACCAAATAACCTGAATCAAGACTACGGAAATATTTCAAATTAGCACAGAAATAATGTGTATCTTCCTCAAAATAATACTAGTCGCGTAACCGTTAAAATTATAGAAAAGTGTCATTGTAACATGGAAGTAATGCAGCTCTACTCATGAGTAATAATAGCCGTAACTTCATTGAAAGAAAGCTTAGTGTATGGACCGGATTTTGTTAACAAACTGCATTGATTTTATGCCACATTCGCATAAACTGGAAGGATAATTTGAGGAGCGAGAGAGGTAGGCTTTTTTGCGTGATTCACCACAATGTTTGAAAACGTTCCGTGTCAGTCACTGTTGCTTCAACTGCCTTTTGCTACTCAGGATGATGAATGTTACAGGAAACCTGTCGGTCACTCATTTTGTGTGTGTGTGTGTGTAGTTTTTGTAATACATCAAACCTGACAGCTAAGAATAAACGAATTGACAGACCGTGGCAATGAAAGCATTCAAAGTCCTCTTCTTACAGCGTGACAATCTATGTCAGTGATTCTCAAACCTTCCATCGTGACTCATGTTTGGGTGACCAGATATTTTGATGGTCCGTGTGATGTGAGGAAAATCTGAACGAGTCACCGCAAACAGAGAAAGCTGATAAAGGTTGCTGTAGATAGATGAATTTACAGGTGCGTCGAATAAATCACATTGAATGATTTTCATATCACAAAACGGGGAGAACAAATTACAGCGAAGAATATTTCGTTATCAGACAGGCAGGAAAGACATACTGAAACCATTTAGTTTGGTTTGCATTGAAAATAATCTGAAATAGAGAGCTGTTTCTACATCAATCTGGTGGGGCCTGTCTTCGATGGGATCACTTGTTGGATCTCTCCAACCGGTAAGAGAATTTCAGTGAGAGTTTCCGATGAGTCCCTGCTAATTTCACAGAGATACTTCGGGAACAGATGTAACGCAGTCATAATTCCGATGATGCAATTAAAAACGGTTAACATGGATAAAATTTTGACAGTGATGTGAAGAAAACTTTAGTTCCATTACTCAGAACCGTGTCGTCTTTCTCGGAGAGAAGTTTTAACACC
The DNA here is from genome assembly GCA_008508345.1 of Paragonimus westermani. NCBI lineage: Eukaryota > Metazoa > Platyhelminthes > Trematoda > Plagiorchiida > Troglotrematidae > Paragonimus > Paragonimus westermani. Next base: position 21,525 of record QNGE01001995.1, on the reverse strand, counting down.
AGTTTGCAGAGCACTTTCTCAACAAACAATTCAAAGTAGGATGTGACGTTTTCAGTATAACGGAGATTTGTAAACAGTCAAGTGTTATCGGTCGTGGACCATGGTGCCAAGAGACTAGGATGACGGAATCCAGCGATTTCACCTGAACTCTGTGTGTAACCCCACGAAAACCAGGGGGCTGTGGTTGCAGCGGTGTGATATGGTCGTTCCTTAACCCGACCAAGTTAGGCAACTATTCTTTGGGTGAGATTTTCAGTAGAACTTCTGCTGCCAGAATCGGTCTATTAAGTGCGTGGGATAGAGACGCAAACTTTGGTGGAACTTTGGATTTGGAACATATAGAGGTTAGAAATCACTGGTCCACACTAAACTGGTTGATCAAGTTTTACTCATTGCATACATCTCTTTAAAGGACTGGTTTGCTTGACGATGTTTGAGAATTACTAATGATAGATGATTTGCACTGGGACATAACGTTCTTCACGAAAGTGTCGTTCTAGTGTTTTGATAACTTATACTCATCTGTTAATGCATATAAGGTTGTACTGTGCTCTAAACTTTGAAGTAGAACATGAATCCTGAGAACCGGAAGACATTTTAAATAGACAGTTTGTTGCATTGACTTCTCACTATACTTGATGCCCACCCAAATACAATCCTTATGTTAATCATCTCAGTCAGCCCAAGGCGGCTGACCTAAGGCGAATGTCTGTTGCGTAAGTTGGATTGCAACTCAACTGTGTGCCGAATTTTCGGATGATTTTAGCAACTAAGAGTGTTTTCTGGAGACCACCTAGATCGTGTTTTTGTCAGCTGTTTAACCGCTCCCATGATACTTCAATAACACACTTGGATGACGGGGACTACTGATAACTAGCAGACTTGGTTAGTGTTTACTAAAAGTTATTCACAACTGATCGCAGAACTTGCATTCACACAGACAACTCACCCAGCTCCCTTATGATACACCCATCAGATTCGGACTTAGGTCTTATTCTGTACCGCAACCGGGATTTCAAACGTTGGCTACACTTCCTTGAGACAATCGTATCAACAGCCACGCCACTGACAGCACATTATGGAAAATTGAACTATCATACGAAAACACTCAGGTGCATCTTGCTGTGTGACCAGTTCCGATGAGATCAAAACACGAGTCAAATGTTTCCTTCCGAACGAGGCTCACTGAGAAACACGTATGAACGCGAAAACAATGGTCACAAGCGGACAAAGTTCGCCTCGACAATGCTTGCGATACTACGTTCTTACAACTTTACAACCGAATTTTCTCTCTTCTACAGTGTATAGTACACATTTAGAAAGACTGTAAATGGACCAATTCTGCCAAAGGTTACATACTGCTTGTGGATTCTGATAAAATGCACCAAATAAGTCATCTTTGGGTGGCATTTCGTTTCTACACCCCACATACATCTCAGTTTATTTCCACCTACTTTGTCCGATCAGATCGTCTGTTGTTTTCTCAGCTTCTTCATCTGGGGATTCAAGTACGTAGTAGTTAAATTATAAATGATATATAAAAATTATAAATAGTGGTTGTAAATCTAAGCATCTGATCACACCATCTTCTGTTTAATCAGAACGAAATGGGTAAGCAGAGCCTTGTTTTCGATCGCGTTTCCGTGTTTGAAAGACTTATATCAGTTCAATACACTGATCTGAGTGATGGTCTATTTACTGTGCCTTTAAAAAAATAATTCACAGGTTAGCTGATACGTTCCATTTGTTTTTGCTTTTCATTTTATGAGCCTATGAAAGTTCAATTCATACCGAGACTATTTTCTATTGCACCATAGAACGGTTGTCTATCATAAAAATCCTCGAATTGGCAGCTTATCATTCACTTTAGCAACGCCTTTCTACTTGTTACATTTTTTTAAATTCTGGTAGATGTAATCTATTGGTTTAGAGCAGATTATTTATCGAGCGTATTGAGAAATTTGATCTCAGAGTTTTTATCAGTGATAGACTCACTGACATAGGACAGTAAAGTGATTGGTAGATATCGCAGAATCTGACCGCTGCCCAATGAGGTAGATGTGAAGAAAATAAAACCAGATTGTGCAAGATCTAGTTAATTGAGTCAAAGCCATGAAAGCAAAATTTGAACGTCCTGACCTCAACGTTACAGCTTCACCTTCTTTTTCGGCTAATGAACGCAATTAATTGTTTTTAGTCGTACAGGCTTACATTTAGCCTATAGCTAGCCAGTCTGAAATTTAATGGTAGCATTAAACCGATTGTCTGATGTATCTTCAGAAAAGCAAAGTACGAATCTGATTTCTCATGTGAACTACAAACAAAACAACATTTGAAAAAATAATCGGTAGAATTCAGACGAAGGACTAATTGGTAAACATATTTTGAATTTTAAAAACAAACGAAGCAGTGAACAGACGACCCGACAGTTCAGTTGTTATTCCTTCGCATCTCTATAAAAACAGAACAACCTAGCGACCAAAGTTTATGTTTAGTTCGGGTGTTCATTTATTTACCAAGAACTTCATGTTCGAAAATAATTCTAAAATCCGATACAGTCCATTTTCAATCGTTTTTGTATTTTTCAACATTAGGATTCCCTACTAAGACCGAACTTGTTTTTCGTTCCAACACCAAGCCAGTTCAGCACTAACACATTTGCATTTTATTTAGACCCAAACTAAACTGTCTATCATCGTCTTCCCGAAGTTGGAAATCCATGTGTTAAAATTGTTAACAGAGGACAGGTATTCGAGTAACGAATAATCACGCTAGGTCATGAAATCCTCAACGCCGGTACCGGTTGAATGTAGTGAGTAGTATGTAAACCAATGCCTTGTGAATAAACTCCATCGCTTATCCTTGTAGAATTATCGACCACGTGTATAACTGGAAGTCTGAACGGAGACTGTGACCCGAAAATCTCATCAAACTGGTAAGACTCACAAAATGGCAGTGTGGCCACTGTCAGAATGATCCTGATCTGATAAGCTTCCTTTGTTGAGTTCTGGAATGCAGTAGTGTTCGCTGAACCAACACACTACCCTTGATGTGTAGAGACAAATGGCAGTGTAAATCGTTCGATCCATGAGTCATGGGTGTACCTGTTTTGAGGGCAAGTGTAACATACACTCACGAGGTAATCTCCCGTTGCTGCTCCGTCCAACAAGCCTAAACGGGTATCAGATGACAATTCTCTGGCGCAACCTGGTTTTTTAGAGACTATCTATATAATATATAATAATCTTGTAAAGTACTGTGTGTGCTGTTAATGTGAACACTACGTCATAACAAGCGTAAGGATCGTGTAAGGTTGGCCGGTTTGAGGCCAAACTGCTTTTCACCGACACTAGGTTGGTCGAACTTACTCGCTTTTGGGCTGACTATCATCTTCACATGAATTACCACCTGCTAACACACACATTCACACCAAACATACTTCCTCCATTTTTGGACATTCTCTGACTTCGATTCCTGAGAACGACTTAAGATTACAAGGATTGTCTGTATAAATTGATTTAATTGAAATGAACTGGATTAATGTGAACAACAATGTTTGTTTGAGTGTCAGTTGTGAAGATGGTGTGCATGCACAAACGAACAGATCACATTCTGTCGATGATTACTTGTCCAAATTTGCTTGCAGTTCAACTACGAACAAACTGGTTTCACTACTACGGTCTTAACAGTAAAAGTATTTAGTTTTCAATAAAGAGTTCTACAAGCAATAGTCAGATTTTTAGTAGCCACAATTCGGACAGTCATCCTATCAAGTCGAATATGCAACGTGGAAATCAATCTTTGCGGTATGGAACTCCATCAACCTTTAAAAATACGTCCTATGTAGCGGTGATTGACAGTTAAATTTTAGATCAAGCTGGTGACATACAGAATCTCTCGTCACATCAAAACCATTAGTTATTAAATTTTGAGTGAACTGGTTTTGAAATTCTTCTAAATAAAGCTATGCCAACATTATTTTTGTTCATGCAAGATGTATCTTTAAGTTTGAAATAATCTGTCTACCTAACCTGTTATTCAACAGCAATTAGGCATTTCATCAACAAACCGCATTGCTTGAAGGGCTGACTTGGTTTTACGTTGAAACCGGGTCAGGTTATAATGGAAGGCCTGTCCGCTTGGTGGTTTCATCACGAATAATATGAAGCTTGAAGGCTATTGTGAAACATTCCATCACAAATTAGATCGATTCGTAAAATTTTGTCCCTTACCGGATATTGCTTAGGTTTTTAACTAGCACACGTTAATTTAATGTGCAATGTGTTTGCTGATCTGACTCGATCAGAATGTCTGTCGTTGTAAATCCTTGGACAGTAACCAGCTTCATATACAGCATATGAGACTAGATTTTGCCTCTGTTTTTTGAGGTGAACTGCTTAACCTGGACTAATCTTCAGACTGGGGTTAGGAAATATCAAAGAAACCGTTTTTCATCAATCTAGATTGATATCGAATTACTTTCAGATTAGCTTTAAGTGGTACGGAAACATGCAAATTTGGGTTAAAACGTACTGGTAATTATAGTTATCAGGTGGATTACTTTAGCCTGACGGATCAGCAGTTGGGGCTTCGGATCTGAGAACACATTCCACCATGACTGAGAGAACAGTTAGCAAAACTATAAGCTGGCACACTTACGTACATACAGTAGCTTCTGGCATCAGCCATCAACGGTCATCTTCTGGAAAACCATCAGCAGGCGAATCCCACGCAAACATTCACAAGTGTTAGCGCAGCTGATAGACCGGGGTTTCTGTAATGTGCTGAGGCACTTGCCGTGAGACGTCTACGTGTGCGGAAAGACTCAGTTGTTAGTTCGTTTCGCCGCCACGGCAACGATGATAACGATCGTTTAAGGCAGATCTTGGTCATAATTTCAGTCTCCGTGTTTAGCTTCACATTTGACCCACTGTTTTCTATTGTAAACTCTTCCCTTCTGTAGTACAAAATGGACCAGATGCTCAGAGATTTGCCGGATGATAAGTCGTGCGCACTAAAATTTCGACTGGTTCTTCAAGGCATAATGTTTTGTGTAACTACCCGAAAGGTAAGTAAAACTCATGTGGGAATTTCCAGTCCATCTAGAAATAACCTACCGGGTTATCCGACACCGACTCTGCACTGTTGTTTAACACGTCAGAGATACGTTGGAGTAAGTATGAAATATAAAAATTTTGAGCCACTGAAGTAAAGGTTGGATATTTTGCATTGAGTTCCCAGAAAAAAGAATGGATCAACACCTGTAGTGGATCTAAACTCAGGTGTGAATAGAAAGTCGAAATCTGATGAAAAGGAAAACAAATAACTCACAATAGTTCGTGGAGGCACGTTGGTTTAGTGTTCCACTACACCAAATGAGGATTCTCACTGATACTACTTGTCGTGTGTCCCCCAGATAGTCTCGATGTCACGACCGAGATAATTCCAACGACAGATAGATAAATAAATAAATTTGCCGAACTAAACGGTTGATTCCGCCGAATTCTAACTCTTCCAAAGATTTGTACGCCACCGACCCTGAACGCGAACAGTAAGCAGAACTCGCGAACTCGGAAGTGCAATATTTAAATTATTGATTACTCTGTGTATCGATTAACCTCGTTCAAACATCATGTGTACATGCGAGGTTGAAGAAGATGAAAAGGCATGAATAACAATAAAAAACATGAAGTAGAAAATAGTGTACAAGACGCTACAGAACTCCCCCACCAGAGCGTTTGTGGGTTGAAAACACGATGAAAGAATGGCAGTGAGGAGAAAACAAACCAAACGCTCGATAGTCATATCATGTACTGTAATCTGTTAGATGTTTCGGCCAGTGTACAGATCGCCCTCTACGTGTGGTACGTTGTTCAGGGGAACAAGGGGGCTGAGCTGCAGGGGAGTGTAATACTGTTGGGGATGGAGAGGGGTTGCTCTCAGTCAACGTCGGTTCAGGTGGGTCAACATCTTGTTCTGTGTAGGCTGGTTTCAGCCGATCAATGGATACCGATTCACTTCGTCCAGACTTTTCAATAATGAAGAATTTCTCGTCCCGTTTAACCACTTTGAAGGGGCCGAGGTATCGTGGATGTAACGGTTTCTTGGTGGCGTCTTGGCGCATAAACACAAATTTGCATGTGAACAAATCTGGAGATTTTTGTTCTCGGCGCCAATGTTTACGGGTCGGTGTGAAACGAAGGCTGGACATGTGCTGTCGTAAACGTGAAATGTAGTCCGTGCCTGGGTCTGGATGAGTCGAGGGTTGAATCAGTTCTCCTGGGAGATGCAAGTTGGTACCGTAAACTAACTCAGAGGTAGTACAGCCAACGTCCTCTTTAACGGTAGACCGGATTCCGAGGAGAATGAGTGGTAGACGTTCACTCCACTTCGTTGCGTCGGACTGAGCGGTTATCGAGGCTTTCAGTTGTCGGTGAAAACGCTCGACTAAACCGTTAGCACAAGGGTGGTATGCTGTCGTTTTGATGTGCGAGCAACCCAGTAACTGCGTGAAATTGCGAAAAAGAGAAGACTGGAACTGGGTGCCTCGATCCGTAGTGATTGTAGATGGCACACCAAAATTAGCGATCCAGTGTTCTAAGAAAGTTTTAGCGACTGTCTCTGCTGAAATATCTCTGATGGGCACAGCTAAAGGCCAACGGGTAAAACGGTCGATTGCAGTCAGTATATGCGTACAATCGTTGGAGGGTGGTAGTGGGCCAACGATGTCAAGATGCACATGGGAAAAACGGGCGTCCGGTTGGGAGAATGTGCCTGGTGTGGTAACCGTATGCTTGTGCACTTTACTCCTTTGGCACTCTAGACATTGTTGTGACCAAAGGCGAACGTCTTTGTTCATAGAGGGCCAAACAAAGCGTTGTGCAATCAATTTCAGTGTGCCGCGTTTTCCGGGGTGAGATAAACGATGGAAATGATTGAAAACAGTACGTCGGTAAGAAAGTGGAACGAAAGGTCTGGGTGTACCCGTTGAAGTATCACACAAAATGTCGCCAGCTTGCGTCGGTAAAGGGATGGTAGACAATTTCAAGGACTTACAGATGGAAACGTCCTTCATGTCCTCACTGCACTGCTGGGCTGTGGCCATTTGAGACAAATCGAAGGAAGGAGGTGATTGGACTGAGTTGACATCAGGTCGTGATAATGTATCAGCTACGATATTGGCGTCACCACGTAGGTGTCGGATGTCCGTGGTGAATTGGGAGATGTAGTCCAAATGTCTGATTTCGCGCGGAGAGTACCGATCAGGTTTAGCATGAAAAGCAAATGTTAAAGGCTTGTGATCGGTTTGCACAACAAAATGTCGACCTTCCAAAAGATGCCGAAAATAACGGATCGCCAAATAAATGGCCAGCAATTCACGTCCAAATGTGCTGTACTTAGTCTGTGCTGGTTGCAACTTTTGCGAGAAAAAGGCCAGGGGTTGCTGTTCACCATTCACAGACTGTTCCAGGACCGCGCCGACGGCAGCGTTTGATGCATCTATGGTGAGAATGAGACGAGCATTTGGATCGCAAGTGATGAAGCACAGTTTTGTGGCATGACATAAGGCTTCCTTTGCTGTCGAGAAAGCTGCTTTGGCTTCAGGTGACAATTCAACTGACTTGCGTTTAGAGTCAACTAGGTCAGTTAGAGGTTTTACAACGTCCGTGCAATGGGGAATGAAACGTCGATAGTAGTTGAGTATGCCGAGAAATCGTCGGAGTTGTATCATCGTAGTGGGAGTCGGAAAAGTCGAAATAGACTCAACTCTATCTGGCAGAGGTGTGATGCCGGTTTGGTCTATGCGATGTCCCAGGAAATCCAATGAGTTAACTCCGAAGGCACACTTGTCGATGTTGATTTTAATATCATATTGCGCGAAACGTTCAAAAACAGCACGAAGGTGAGAAAGGTGTTCCTCGTTTGAGCGGCTAGCGATCAAAACATCATCGATGTAGACGTACGCAAAAGGGAGTCCGCGTAATACTTCGTCCATGAATCGTTGAAATGTTTGAGCTGCATTACGGAGCCCGAAGGGCATCATTGTGAATTCAAATAGTCCGAAAGGTGTTGTGATGGCTGTCTTTGAAATGTCTTCTTCCGCGACCGGGATGTGATACTAGGCGCGTACAAGGTCTAATTTAGAGAAGATAGTAGCACCAGCAAGTCCTAACTAAAAAGTCGTGTATATGGGGTACAGGGTACCTGTCCGGGATTGTGCAATTGTTGAGAGCACGGTAATCACCGCAAGGTCGCCAATAACCCGGAGACTTTTTAGATACCATGTGTAGCGGTGTTGCCCAAGAGCTGTTCCAAGGTCGAGTTATGCCCAACTGAAGCATATGTTCGAATTCAGCTTTGGCTATTTTGAGCTTGTCTGGATGTAAACGGCGTGGACGGGCGAAAACCGGAGGACCGCGTGTTGTAATGTGATGTTCACATTGTGCTTAACCGTCTCGGCATGTGAGCACGGCCGAGTTAACGAGGGAAAATCCTCCAACAGTGCTGCAAAAGACGGTGTTGGTGGAAGAGCGGATCGGATGCCGATTGACGCTATCGTCGATGGAACACCATTTACTGTGCAGGCGGTAGTGTTGTCAATTGGCTTACGCCTCTTGACATCAACGGAAAAGTTAAAGTGTGCCAGTAAGTCGGCACCGATGAGTGGCGTTTGGACGTCGGCAAGCAGGAATATCCAACGGAAACATCGCCGGAGACCAAGATCGACAGTGAGTGAGCGTTCCCCGAAAGTTTTTATGCGACTTTGATTCGCAGCCTGTAAGGTGTACTGGCCTGACTGAAGTCGATCATTTGGTTGCGGAGGAATGACGCTGAGCTCGGCTCCGGTATCGATAAGAAACCGCAAGCCGGTCGATCAGTCCCTGATGAAAAGTAGGCGACTAGTACCTGCTCGGCCAGCAACAGTCGTCGTTGTTACTGGCTGGCCTGCCGGTTTGACGGTGACGCGTGGCAAGTTCGGAATGTGCACGGCGGGGTGCACTTCTTTGCTTTGTCCCGAAAGTTTTGGTGTTACCAGCACCACTTTGGTCGAGTGCGAGAGTTAGATCGTGTACGGCCTTTGGGTGGTTGCTTCTTCAGTTCGTGAATCTGTATAGCCATATTGTCCATACTGTGGCACATTTTCTCTATCAAAAGTTTCAGGCTATCATCAGTTGTCGGGACTGAAGGGGGTGACTCGGGAACTGTTATGGTCGTGGTACACACTGGCTGTGAAGGAAAAGTCTCTGCTACTTTGTCCGCAAGGGCTGCTAATTTGTCGAGTGAGCTTTCTTCATCCATGGCAGCCAAAATGTGTTGTACCGCGGATGGCAGTTTTTCGGTTCATAACTGTTTTAAAATGGCATCGTCAAGCTTTCGCGAGCCCAAAAGACCTCTCATATAACGTAACAGTTGAGATGGAGACCGATCACCCAAATCGACCGAATTGAACAAATCATGTAGGAGTTTTGCTTCTGACTTCCCGGTGCGTTTTATGATGGCGTATTTCGAAATAGTATAGGGAAAATTAGCTGGGATTGATTCCAACAGGTCTTCCACTTCAGCTGCGACATCAAAAGGAAGTGATTGTACCACGTATGAAAATCTTATTTTCTCTGATGTTATCCGCCTGGTGGTAAAAACGGCCTCAATCTGATGGAACCACAATCGAGGGTTTCGAGCGCTGTACTCAGGCAGTTTTAAAGCAACGCTTTGCTCGGTTTTAATGTCAATGTATGCAGTGTCGTCAAGCATTGCTAATGATAACAAATAGTGAATAGAAACGCAGTTCGGAAGAAAATAATAAGCGGGCTCACCAATAAATGTAGTGGATCTAAACAGTATATGGAAACTCAGGTGTGAATGGAAGTCGAAATCTGATGAAAACGAAAACAAATAACTCACAACAGTTCGTGGAGGCACGTTGGTTTAGTGGTCCACTACACCAAATGAAGATTCTGTCGTGTGTCCCCAGATAGTCTCGATGTCACGACCGAGATAATTCCAACGACAGATAAATAAACGAATAAGTTTGCCCAACTAAACGGTTGATTCCGCTTAATTTTAACTCTTCAAAAGATTTGTACGCGACCGACCCTGAACGCGAACAGTAAGCAGAACTCGCGAACTCGGAAGTGTAATATTTAAACTATTGTTTCCTCTGTTTATCGATTAACCTCGTTCAAACATCATGTGTAAATGCGAGGTTGAAGAAGATGAAAAGGCATGAATAACAATAAAAAACATCAAATAGAAAATAGTGTACAAGTTGCTACACACTCAGTCGGTTCTCGCGGCGACAGTGATGAAACGAACATTTCATGGAGTTTACCGTTAAAAGGAGAACAGTGCTGCCAGATTGGTTGCTGAATTATCTCTCCATAAAAAGAACTACAAACGTTTTTTGAGAACAAATGTGTTTCTTACGTGGAGATATTTCGTTGCTGGACAGTAATGGTTTCCTCTCCATGAACTTCCGTTTTTAGTAGTGGATAAAAAATTGTTATTTTTCAAGCTGAATATCCAATCACAATCCTAGCTTTCAGGTGGGCATTTTAGCGTGTTCGCTTCGCGTGTAAGTACTATACCAGAGTTTCCCTCTCAATTAAGCTAATCAGTAGCAGTTTGAAACAATGGTTCCCATCAATAAATTTTAAAAAAGCCAATAATATCATGTAAGATGTCTTGCGCAATGACATTTCGTTTGCATCTCATCGGTCACTGATGCGAACTTAACATACACTTTATATAGTTAAGGGGCAAGCAGCTAGGCGAAATCAATCAAGTCATATTTGAAAGAGTCAGTCAGGTGACCAAAGCGGAAGCAGCAAAATGCAACTAATTGATAATTTTGATGCAATAACGGGGTGGTAAAAGATACATACATATTGAGTGGGAAAGGGCAGATATGGTTAGAAAAATTTGCAGAAAACAAACAAGAGCTGAAATACTGTACAAAAAGTACCAGTTGCATTCTTACCAACATAGTGAAAGGTTAGTCACCAACTGTTTCTGTGCGCATGAAAAGGGAATCAGTCGATGTATTGCCACGGCTTCCGCAATATTGCGAGCCTACTTTAGTTTTGGTCTAAAGAATATTCTGAAAGCCGTTCTAGGACCCACTGATTGGCCGGCCTGTAGAAGGTGTTTTGTAATGGCACTGGCGGCACAACCGACCCCCAAATTCAAAAGATATTTCGGTATGTGTTCGTTGATACGTGTGTCAAGGTGCCTCCTGGTTCTGACGACATATTTGCTTCCACATACACAATCAAACGTCACTGACTGTTACAAATATTTCTAGATTGATTTCGCCTAGCTGCTTGCCCCTTAACTATATAAAGTGTATGCTAATTTCGCAAAAGTAACCGATGAGATGTGAACGAAATGTCATTGCGCAAGACATCTTACATGATATTATTGGCTTTTTTCAAATTAATCAGTAGCAGTTTATGGAAACAATGTGGCCAGCAAGTGTTGGCAAGCAAACCCGAGTTCAAGGCAATATTGTTCTGTGTACCTTAAATTACCATAAATCTTCTGTAAAGTGTAATACCATTGAATAACTCCAGCTTTCAGCCTGCTGGGAAGATCATAATGTATGCTACTGTTACTTGCATACTCTCCAGGGTGACAGAAAACACTGAGCCACTTTGCATCAACTGGTATTCATTGATAAGCAACAACATGATTACACATGGTTCGGAGTTGCTTTGATGTCCTGATCAAAATAAAAACCAGCTGGGGGTTATTCAAACGAAAGAACTCTCCACCCACGGTTGATTGTAATCGTCTTATTCCCGTGAACTTTTCAGTCGGCCCTTTCGAAAACAGACACTGGATTCGAGTTATCTCACGAACGAGTGGTCAGGGTTCTACTGCCAGCCTTGTCAAGGATAAACACTACTGAGGAGCCCTAACAAGGGAAAGAACTGAGTCCGGCGCTTCTTTTCGAAAGGGGCAGACTGGAACGTCTGTGAGAGTGCGAAAGCTGCGACCAAATGTAGTTGATGCCAAACTTATACTTCAGGAATGTCCCTCGGTTAACTGCGGTTTTAGAGAATACAGTGACTCAAACTTGGATCCGTTTTGTTTTACCACCGGTGGAGTTTTTGTTCATATTGGAACCGCGGTGACTAAATGAACAATTTCAGACTTTCAGACTTCAAACAGAAATTTCCTCTGCGTACTCATGACGAAAGAGTTCATCTCTGAAGTACGACACTCGAGCCTATCAGGGATCTTTTGTTGGATGTGTGTTAGACATGGTTTATTGAACAAAACTACCATTGAATAAGCCTCAACTTAAGTTCATCGAATTTGAGTTTGTCTGAACCACATATGAAGATTGTTCACTAACTGATGCATGCACTTTTTTGAGATACGTCCAGATCAGTGTGCATAACAGTCGTATTCGATCCAACATGAAGGTCATTCTGTCTCATCTTGGGGATACAGGACCAGTTTCAAGCCTTAAAAACTAATTCCACTATGTTCTGAAGAGTTTGTTTCTCTACGATGACTAACGAAGAATATTTCGTACCTTGTAAAAGGTTTCTTCTTGAGTGTTTCGCGAACAGTTAAGTGGTATACTTTGTTAGCGTCATGCATTGCTGTTGGTTCGTTGGTTGATCCAACCGCACTTTGTTTAGACACTACTTATGATCAGTAAACAGACTCCCTCACATGTACCCCAACAACGAATGACCAGTTGTGTGATTCATACTCGTTCATTTGCGCACGCGTTGTCTCTATTTGTAGGGTTGTTGGTTCAGACAGACGTGCTACATCAGTGTGGCTATTAGGTACGTGGCCTCACACTAAGGCGGACCATTAGTTTAATTTTCTCTTACGAAATAAGAGAACAGTCTGCCATTTGCGTTTTTCATTCCACATGATGTGTGCCCTTAGCCGATTTGTAAAACGATGATTCACTTAGTCCATCGTAATTGTTCGTGTGGAATTAACCTTTTGGAACTGTGAGGCACTGTCTCTCACTCCTCACCCAAGTGTCATGCTAATGGGAAATCTGGGCACAAACCAACGTTGGGGAACGAAACGTTCATCTTTTCGGACAAAAGACCGTATTTGTAATAGATATTTGTAAGCAAAAGCAGTAGCAACCTCAAAACAGGCTTCCTATCAAGTTCCAATATGGGGGCATTTTGACGCGTTCCTTTAGAAAACGTGTAACTTGTACAATTACTAAGTAGTCGGAGATCTGGTTAATTTCAAGTTGAACATCACGCATCTGATTGCAGCTGCCACATATGTCGCGTACTGGGATAAACAGTCGAGGAAAACTCAGAACAGGAGTCTAAACGGCAGTAAGCAATCTTAATTTACTGGACAAAACTTTTTAGAGAGGAAAAACAATGTTTACGACTGTTACTAAGCGACAGCAGTCTTTATGTTTTGATTTGCCAGTTTGTTGCCGTGTTGTTCCACGACCTTACGTTTATCATCTCGGTTGTTTGAAACAGATACGCATTCAACAATAGCTAATCGCCGTCTACGATCGCTTGGCAACAGTCTGATCATAATTCCATCTGCACCAGCTTGTGCGCGAACATTGGTTGGCTGAACCTTCTCCAATCAAGAAACTGCTCCAGTTCGAACACACTACAACCGTTAAACAGACTTTCCAGCCAGCCTCTTCCTAAAAGAAGCACTACACACGAGTTTCGTTCTTCTCAAAGCTCAACAGTAGAGCGTATCCTTGCCACGGTCGTAGAATTTCCCACGTATTCCAAACCAATCTCGGATGATAGTTGTTAGGCCAACGGTATGGAGAACGGTTAAAAAGAAATGACAATCCGTAATCCGTGAGATTTCACGTTAAAACAGTGATGCGTTTGTAGAACGAGGAGTGTCCAGTCAGCAAACGTAAAACAAAGTAGACGTAAGTTGTTCCATACGAACAGGTTCCGAAGTACGCATGCGTGATCGAGATTATCATGGTGAACCAGCCAAATTTGATCAACGCACAAGCTGGACATTGGTCGACCGATGGTGCCAGCGAGCAAAGTGATATTCACGTAGTACAATCAGAGTAAGCAGGCTAATACACGTACGTAGAACAAAGGACTATGGAGTAAGGTAAATTGGTTGAGTTCGGGTGATATGAGTTTGAAGCCGATTTAATGGAATCTTGTGTTGTGCTCAAGGCGCCGTTACGTACAAAGCCTTCCGAAAAAATATCTTCTCTACTAAATCCAGACTGTAAATGTTAATGAAAACTAATTTTTCCAGTTAAATTTGTTTACAGTTCATCACTTTGGCTCTGCAGTGAAAGTGGCGTGTGCCCGAAATGGTTACTCGATCGGATCAATTCATCAGCGATAAGCTTAAGCAAACTTTGGTCATCTGGTTTTTTCTCGCGTAATTACTTTCTGATTGACTTCGTAGTAAGCAGTTTATTGGAAAAAGGAGATGATTTTGTCCCGAATTTGAACGAGTCGCAGCAAAACTGATAAGCTTTCAAGAGGACAATAATAATATGATCGTAGAGTAAGCATCTGCTTGGAAAAGATCTCACATCTCCGTTCTGGTTGGAGCTAGATGTTTCAGTAATGCATGTAGTAACACTCACTGTTAATGCGGCCGCTAACAAGCCCTCAAACGATTCGTTTCGATGTAACTGATCAGTATGAATCTAGTAGTACTCAAATTGGTTAGTAACCTTAACAGCCTAATAGACATATCAGCTATTCTCGTGCTTCGCTCTTGTTAGAGCTCGTCAGTGAAATGGGCGGAAATGGAAACCCCGACCACGTTTTGTTTGATGTAGTTTATTTTCCGGGATGGCACTGTAAACAGATAACTTCAAATGACCATTACATATTCGAACTAATCACAGCACACTAATCAATTATTGTAGTTGAACGTTCAAATGTAATCACTCGATGAAACCAGGCGGGATTCAAGCGGAATAGTGGTCCATACATTACCTTCAGCATACAAGGACACGAGTTTAGCTCCCGGTTCATGAATGATTATATAATACTGATGAGATCGACGCCATGCCGAAAATATCGTGTTACATATTTTCTGCCATAGTTTTTGCCTTTCCTTATAGACTTCAGGCTAGTGGTCATTGTCATTTATGTCACGGCCATCTTTTTGTATGTCTTGTGTTCTTTGGCTGATTGATAACTATTCCACAAGGCTTCCTGCACTGCATACCACCTTCCAGTCTGATGTTCACACTCCGGTCGGTTAGCCTGTTTTAATTTCAAATCAAAGGTTTTCCAGGTAAGTTTACAACGTTTCGCGTACGAACTTAATACTTTAGCGTCCCTTAACTTTGCTTGGCTTGGACTCCGCTGCCCACTGATGCACCTCAGCTATCTCGAGCATCCATGTGACAAGAGTGTGTTCATTCGTGCCCCTAGGTGGGCATGAAGGCGAGTATGTGCGGTACATCTGTTTATCGTGACTGCTGTCCACGTGGAATATTGCTGAACCTGCCGACTAACACAATGACAACATGTGACACCAAGCCCAGAGAAACCATCCGAATGAGGACTTTGATGACAGCTGAAACAGAGACGAAGCCCAACCGAAGACAGAACCACGTCGACTACCAGGTGGTCTATTGATTAGGTGGGATGAGTGATTCTAATGATACTGATTTAACCTAGAGGGACTCAGTATTGTATGCAGTGGTTACGAGCAATCTATAAAAAAGAGTCCCACTGAGCGATGAGTGCAAGTGGAAAAATTGTGTGATTCCTTTTCTGTGACACAATTCTGTTCTACCATTACTCAACAATGTTTTGTAATTAACAATCGAATAAATGTTGCCAATGCATGCGGGTGTAAAACGAAGTGCTCATCCAACCAAAACGGTAATAACTCAGGTCGATTTAAGTCAGAAAGATTGATAAATTATCATTCTATCTTGAACACCACTCGTCTAGCCATCGATCAGAAAGGGTTAAGGGATTCGAAACTTAACAAGGTGTTTGGTAATTCACTACTCTGTTTGTGTTTCTCAACTAAAAGAACCGAACAAGGATAAAACACTTCCTGAACTATCCGCCTAAAAGTAAATGTTACTTTAAGGTTGTGAGCATTTTCCGTGCTTAATTGATCACCTTAATTTGTGTCTCTCGTCTATTTCCACTGTTTGGATTAGATGATTCAGACTTGGCGTGGTCTTTATAATAGGTGATGTCAAACCATCCGTATTGCACAAAGCATACAGCGATTTTGCTGAGAAGTTACCGAAATGTTAGTATGTTGGCTATGTTGTGAGGATTCATGGTTGTGTGTGGGCTGAGACACTGCCAGGACACCCAGACCTAGACGTGAACCGTCTTCAAGTAGTTGACCATTGATGTCTGCGTTCAATCGCTCGTATCGAGTGGCACCAGCGTGTAAGTAACAAAGAGGTTAGAAATCGGATGTTTGGTATTGATTGCCAAACGAGTTCTTTTATCCAGTCTCTACGTTTGCACAGGTTCAGATGGTTAGGTCACGTATTAAGGATGTCAGCTAGTCGTCTTCCACACCGAGCACTGTTCGTGGACACTGCGACCGACTGGTGTAAGGTGCGAGGTGGTCAGATAATGACCTGGCTTAGGGAAATAAAGTCGTTCACCAAGGGGTTGGCCAATGCAGACCGATTTCGTCTCCCGGGCTTGGGCCCTCGCGACTCACAGAGTCGGTGGTTGGAGACTCTAGATGAGATGGTGGCTAATCGAGCTCAGTGGCGTGAATGTTGTCATTGTTTGGCCGAGTTGTCTGTGGAGTGAGTGCATTTACTGACGCGGGGCAGTGCAATCCGTAAGGAAGCTGCGTTGTTGATGACGCCTTACTCTCACTTGCAGCTCGGTTGTTTGTTTGCAAGGTGTAGTCACCTTGATGCTGAATGTTTGAATCTGGACGTAGTCATTTTCAGTAGTTAGGTCCCTTCCCGCCCCCTTCTTTTTCCTTCTCTCCCTTCCTGTATAGGGTGGTTTGCTTCTCCTCCATGGTTGTGTGGCAGTTAAACAATAGTGTGAACCACTGATTTGTTGCTGTCTATGATGATGATGATGATGATGATGATGATGATGATGATGATGATGATGATGATTACATGAGTTGACGGTGCTCTCACAGTCGTAATCGATCTGTGACCAATGTACGTAACTAATCGCCAAACATTCCATATGTGTTGTGCCGAGTTGATCACAGTGTAACACTTGTGTCACATGTTCTCTCAGGATTTGTGGTATCACTATAGGATCCACAACATCCAACATCCGTCCATAACTGTTAGAGCACCACGCCGCTGGAAGTATGGTTTTTGATCCGCACATAGCCCTTTGGGCTCGCCGGCGTGTAAATAATACGTTGTCGTTCACAAGACAGAATCTGATTGAGTAGCATGCCGAATCATAGTGAAAGTAGCAGGCAAACTCCTGACAAACTATTTAAACACGTACTTCGTATCAGCCCCAAGCTCGGCAGAAAAAACGATTACATCCTCACTTGGATGGTCAGTGCACTTATTTGCAGTCAGCCTGGAAAGGGGGTCCACATGACCAAACTTTTCTGCCTGGATGTATTCGAGCTCAAAATCGTAACCGATGAGAAATGTGGTCCAATACTGAAGTCCGTCAGTCATGTGAACAGGTAAACCTTTGATGGAGCAAATGCGAATAGGTGCTTATGATCCGTGCGCAATATAAATCAGCGGCCGTGCAACATCTTATAGTAATTTTTAACTGCGAAAAGTAAAGCCAAACCTTCTTGTTAAATACTACATTTTGGTTCACTGGAGATTCACTGGAGACACACTGACCGAAATCAATTCCGAAGCACTGAAAACCTACCAGTGGAGGAAACAGAATACTCTGTACTGCAATAGATCGATGCCCCGAAAATGTCAAAACGATTGGCAAATATGAATCTTGGTTGGAAAGTCTATCTGAATGCGAAGGCTGCGATCAAATGCGAGTGATGGTCAACTTTAAATATGAATGCAGAGGCCTCTGGAAGGGGGCAAGGTTGTGGTGAAAACCCACTCGCTTCACCGATTGTCCAAACCTCGACACAACAAAGGATCTGACGAGGGGCCAATCCAAATGTAGCGTCAAATATACCACATCATGAGTGGACGAATGGTCTCAGTGTTGTGCCTTTCGGTATACGCCAATTTGTTCATTCCATACTACACCATTTAACACACAGTTTGTGATTTTGCATGTGCTGATACCACCAGCCAATGACAGGCTGTGATTTCCTAAATACTATGGTACATCAATAAATTCGGCTTCTCGTCTCACGAATGTAAAATGCTCACTGCTACTTGTACCAGGTCTTCTCCTCATTAATTGCGTGATGGGTTTCAATTCAAGTACGATTTCTAGGGTTACTCGAAGTCCCTGATTCTGAGTATCACAATTCTTTCGGCAGGCAACAGTGCTCGCGAAACATGGCTGATTGTCTTTTGGTGACCGTCAGGCAATTGGTAAATCGCCACAACTCCAATTGCGTAGTCAAAAGCGTCAGCAGCCGCTAAAACACAAAGATTGGGATCATAACGCGTCAGCAATAGGTCACAAGACAAGATACCCTTGAGGCAATCAAAGGTAAATTGACACCAATGAGACCAAACCAAAATGGTGTCCTTGCGCAACAGATTGTTTAAGGGTGCTCTTAGTTGATGCATGTTAGGCACGAAACTGCTATAGTAGTTCACAGGACCCAAGACTGACAGTAAGTGTACTCGATTAGGTGGAAATGGGGGGTCTCTACTCGCGGAAGTTTTAGCAGGTCTGTTTGTCTGCAAGGTGTAGGTACATTGATGCTGGATGTTTGAATATAGACGAGGCTATTTCTGGTAGTTAGTTATCTCCCCCTACCCTCTTTAGCTCTTCTCTCCTCCTATACAAGGTTTCCTTTCTTCTTTATGGTTGTGTAGCAGTTAGACATCAGTGAATACCACTGATGAATTGCTGTCCACGACTTCAATGATGATAAGTGGATTTTCTGTCGATTTACGATTAGAACACACGTGTACTACACAATCTCCACCCGACTGGATGTGATCAAGTTTCACATATAAACCATTAACTACAGCCATCTGTGGGTAATGTGTGTAATTTTGTCTCTCCAAACAATTCATTGGTAAGGTGAGGTTTATTTTTGAGACATAAATAGCTAGTTTTCAAAAGAACAGAATGATCAAAAATGGTTGTCACCGAGCCACTTTTTAGCAGCCAGTACTTTGGTGTACACAGCTAGAGGTCATAAGACTTGTATTGATGGCCGGATCAGCTGAGGGTTCTCTATTCGCCTGCCGATCTAAGTGCGGTATGGCGCAATACAACAATCAACACAGTACTGTGGTCTTTAAATTCCCCCGGTGCTCCTTGCGCATTTCATGTTCCCCTTCCAATAGATCAAAATAAATGAGCCTGACAAAAGAAACACAATTCGTCCAAAGTTTAACGTTTACTACAAATTCGCCTGAATCAATCCCACTAGGCAACTAGAATTTGCAGTGATTTCCATGGTTTGTTTCAACTCGCGCATCTGCCCCCCATCCACAAGCATGATCACGTGTATATGAGATGGCCTGGGTGCCTACAAAACTGTTCGGCAAGGTCAGGACATGTCTGGCTTTTGTTACACTCTTAGCTTGGTCCGGTGACAGTGGTGGCCAAAAGCAACTATGTTTAGTAAAAGGGTTGAATGTGATAGGCGGAACAAGTATAGATTGGAGGAAAAATGTATTACGTGTTGACAAAAGATATCACGGGTAACATTTCGTTGGGTACGTCAGCTTCAAACGTTTTCAGTGAAGTGGTAAACTTAAGCTAATTTTTTTTACATGCATGATCTCGTCTAGGTGCCTGTAGACTCTTAGGAGGGTGACGCAAGTAAACCTCAGTTTACCAGTCCAAACGATTCGACTACACATAACACAGCGCTACGTGCAGCACCCCACTTCTCAAGGCATTCTGTTCACCCGTATACCTCTTTACAACTAGTGCGTGCTTTTGAAACACGAATCAAAACCATGTGTTAGCCAAGCGTCATCACAAAGTGCACACGGATGCCGAAATTTACTAAGCCCACCTAAGGCATGACTGGAAGCGAATATGTTCAATTTAACTGTCATCCCAAGACCTTTGTCCGTCCTGCTGTTGATTAGTTTCGGTCGACCGCATCCAAGGAGAAGTTTGAAATTGTACTGCTTCCAATAAAGTGCTATTCGCCATCATACAATCGTCTTGTCATCAATTAATAACCAGCCGCCGGCAAAACTGATTTTCTTCTGTTGTCAACGCCATTGAAGAACATTAAAATTTCTGCGAAAGCCAAGCAGATTTCGTAGCCGTCATATACTGCAAGCGCGTGCGTTGAAACTCACTTTATGCATGCTTCTTGACGCGACCATGCCAGTCTGGCTAGAAGTTGAGGGAGATCTCTGTGATCCGTCAGCTACATTCTATACCTTTTTCTCGATTTGTCAGTGAACCTGAGGGAGACATTTTGTGACCCTAGAGGTCTGATTAAATTGAAAATAGGCCCTGTGGACTAAGGCGCGGATTGTCACATTTTTATATGTTTTCAGATAATTCTGGTCCGAAAGGAGATTTCTTTAGTCAGAATAACGTCTGGGAAGTATCTGTTGGACACTTCACGTCTGTGGGTAATGTGTGTAATTTTGTTTCTCCAAACAATTCATTGGTAAGGTGAGGTTTATTTTTGAGACATAAATAGCTAGTTTTCAAAAGAACAGAATGATCAAAAATGGTTGTCACCGAGCCACTTTTTAGCAGCCAGTACTTTGGTGTACACAGCTAGAGGTCATAAGACTTGTATTGATGGCCGGATCAGCTGAGGGTTCTCTATTCGCCTGCCGATCCAAGTGCGGTATGGCGCAATACAACAATCAACACAGTACTGTGGTCTTTAAATTCCCCCGGTGCTCCTCGCGCATTTCGTGTAGGCAATCCATTCAGTACGTTGATGTGCGAGTTAACCAACATGGCAGTTCTCCAATTAATCAGTAACTGTTTCATTTTCTTAATACAACTCAAAGTTGCTCACAGTTTTCACGTTCAGACTGAATCATCATATCCAAATGCCCAAATTCATGAACTTACTGGGTGAGCTTGAGTGGTCAGGATTCTTGGAAGTAAGACATGAGAACTATCTTGTTCGTTCAAGCCATGATGTTTTAGCCAAGTAGAGCTGACCGACGTCACCGACTGCTCACAAGTACTCTTTAACCGGGGCGTTTTTCTGTCGCGCATGATCATATACATCACATTTAAAAAAGATTTCAGGTTTCTAATGATTTCTGATGTTCACTATCAAACCAATAGTCCACGACCAGTTCATTCCTTGTTTCAACTCATCAGGCAGGTACAATTTGAATGGGAGGTCAAACTGCCAGCCTTTCAAATTGTGAGTCGTACCTCTTATCTCCTCGGCCACAAGCTTTGTGCGCATCGATGCTGACGGGGAAATTTGTATGTAATTGTTGTATCTGTATTCGAGCCCCATCCACTACATGCCTTA
>QNGE01001994.1:88851-127477 GCA_008508345.1 Paragonimus westermani | reverse complement strand
GAGTGCATTTAATGACGCGGGGCAGTGAAAGCCGTAAGGAAGCTGTCTCGCTGATGACGCCTTACTCTCACTTGCATCTCGGTTGTTTGTTCGCAAGGTGTAGGCACCTTGATGTTGAATGTTTGAATATGGACGTAGTCATTTTCAGTAGTTAGGTCCCTTCCCCTCCTCTTCTTTTTTCCTTCTCTCTTTCTGTATAGGGTTTGCTTTTTCTTCATGGCTGTGTGGCAGTTCAGCATTAGTGTGAACCCCTGATGTATTGCTGTCTGTGATGATGATGATGTTGCCAAGGCTTATTAATAAAATGCTTCGATAGACTGCGATGTTCGGGTATGAATTTCTGTTATGAACTATGAAAATAGGCACATGTAGCTGTTATCCTGAGTGACTACTGCTTCATAATCGATTTTTCTTTTTCTTTGAGATCTAGTAAATGAAGTTTCTTATCCCTTTGTTTACCTTCGCTTATCTGTTTCACTCCTTTACTTGGCATTTCGGTGTTGGCGATTATTATTATGCTAAGGTGTAAGATCACATCAGTACCACTGTCCTAGCCCAGTGTATCCTATGCTGTTCCAAGCAGACAAGCATTAACGTTGGTTGCGTGTGTTTGAAAACATAGACGATCGAATTACTTGCAACGAATGGCTTTTAAGTGATTGAATAGGTTGTCTTTTTTACTCCTTATCCCTGGTAGTCTATGGTCGTTTTCGCACTACTTCGTTTCTCCGCAGGTGTGGGCTTTAGCTTGTCCTTGCCAGATCTTAGGTTACACGGGGATAGTGCCAGTCCGTTTGTCCCACCTGATCTGTCCCGTTGCATTTTCTTCCATGCCGATATTCATTTCGCGAAAGTTTCCAACATTCTCATTTTTATAATCGTTTTCAACCCTCTTCTAAGTTTTCATTCCACTCTTGAGCCATTTGGTTTCCTTGCATGGGTTGATCGTGTACCTGATGTGTAGGTTGTTCGCTCGCCCCCCATTTATGTATGCTGGCTTATTTCTAGTCTTATTGTCCACATACTCAGTGTTTGCGACCGACGAACGTCTATCTTCTTTCTTCGTTTGATGCGAGTGCTAGTAGGCCCCGTTTGCATCCTTAATTGTTCAGATGCTAGCCACAACCGATTCCTAATGAAACTGAGGTCTGACGCTGGAGAAATTGAAGCTTGGTTTCATTTCTGTCGATGTGTCAGACTGGATTTGAGAACTCGAGACTATCTACATATTTTGAAGTCTGTCTGTAGAGATCAAATATGCACAAGCACCGTATTCACAGCGTTGTTAACTTTGGTTAGAGCAATCCCATCAGTTATACACAGACTATGCCTAGAATTGTTGGTAGGTAATTTCAGAATATTTCAACCGTGAATCATTTTCATTTAAAGGCTGATTAACTAATTTTTATCACTCCACTTACAGAGGTCTGAATGTTGTCAAAAGACGTTTGTTAGTATATGATACACTTAATCACATGTGGACCAGACGTTATCAAACTGTTCTTGTCTATGCAAGATCAGTTGCATTTGTCACGGCTTGCATCCGCAGTTCTGTGATTTCTGATCGGCCTTGTTACCGCTGAGCCCACTGTTTTCTTCGTCGTACACTCTGGTATTGACGTAATTTGTCTTCTGATTATTTTATTTAAATAAAGTATATTACATTCTGTTGAATTAATTCGTTAGAACGAAAGACTAAGATAAGAAAAAACGAATAGTTTTTTCGAAGTCCCCGCTACACTGGACTTACACAGTAAATGGGAAAGTGAGCCTGATGGGCACCTGAAAATTATTTTGGTATTTAGAGGATTTTTCCAAGGACAAGGCTGCCGCTTGTAACCTGCCACACTTTTGCAAGTTCGCCGGCTGAATGCTCGCTCATCCAGAGTGTAGAAAGCAAGTTGTTCTTACCGTTCCCTGCTTTCCTTTACCGATCGATTGATTGCCAGACCCTTGCTGAACTCCATCCATCCAGCATTCTACTCAATGAAATATAATTGTATCCAGCACGGCATACTGACCGTCAACTACCAGAATTCGGAATACGAACTAATGAATCAATTTCTCTGCAGGAATTTAGGGGCAGGACTAAGCGTGTGGTGACCTAAAGGTGAACGATTTAGTTTTGCTCCAAGTATGGTGGCTGCCTATGAGTGAGCTGCTATCTGATCAACGGGAAAGAGTAAATTGGTCATTATGGGTCACACCTACCATGGCTTAGTCGAAAAAGCTTATTGTAATGATATTTTGTCATTGCTGTCCGTACAGAATGTTCGGCTATTTCACAGGGATGATGCCCTGACTGACCCTTAGATTCATGCTCATGAATTGACGTCATCCCGTAACAGGAACTCATTTTTTCAAGACGAACTTGCACCGATTGCGTTATGCATTCATTGTGTAACTATCTGTGATATTTGCGATGTACTGTCCGATTGGACAGAGTTAATAGATGTGGCGAATCAGTGTGAAGGCCGGTTAATCAGAAAATGGATGGTATTCAGCGAAAGGCACTAATGTGATCGATGCCGAGAGACACGTTGAAAACATAAGAATAAGAAATGTGCCATTTTCATGTCGTATCTGAGCAGACTAGCTGACGCTAGCTGATCAGAACTCTGTTTTGCCTGTGATTGTGCATGTAGCTCCCGGGGGACTGAACCTTGAAAACGACCCTGCCCATTTTCTAAGATTCCACTTTAAACTTTTGTTCATCGAGACTGTCTATGCGTTTAGTCACACTGCCTTGCTCAACCCATCATGCAAGCACACGATGACTCATCCTACACAAGATCGTCGATTCGTGGCTCGCCGTTACATACTGTGACACCTACACACTTCGTGTGCAGCACGATTAGAGCACCTCTACGTTTTGATGCGTTTCTAACCTTTTCCAGTAGGGACTGTGGCCATACTTAATTAATTTTCGTAAACCATTAGTTCACCTACAGGTTGGAGTTAACGCCAGATAGAAAGCATTAAGTGTTGACAGGAAAGCTTGGCTCACGTGCGTTTAGTTTTCCTATGCATACTGTGACGTCATCTGAGTAGCTTAGGGATTCGTTGCATACACTTCGGAAGTGTAGCTTTTCTGTGAGAGAAACACAGGAATGTAACGACTGGTTGGACGATGAGCCACTATATGTTTATGATTGGGTTTGGTGATCATCCTCACTGCCAAGGTTGAAGTGCACTGAATCGCAATTATACGCCGACCTTGCTATTCATGAGTTGTAGAGAAGCTGCGACGTAGTGATCTACCGTTATGTGGGCTCAGTCATTGTATGCGCGCATCATGAACCGACCATGCCATTTTGATTGAAGGTTTTGGGCAATCGCAGAGTTCAACCACTTTCATTGTTTTTTCGCGTTTTGTGTTTGGCCTGTGAACTGGGTAGAGGGTGGTGTTGGTTCCGTGCATCTGAAAATGTTCATGAAGATTTTTTATGTCTACTGCTCATTTTCATGCAACGAAACCATTCGAGGACTTCGACCAAGTGTTAGTCAACTTTTGTTCCAGTGTTGAAATGGCCTCCTTTCCACAATGAGAGCTAATCTGGTGATTGACCGTCTACCAACCCAATTTAAAAGGTTGAACACAGCGGATTTATTGTATTTTACTTGCAATGGTTTCTTTCCAAATGCAGGTGAATTGAAATCGGAAACGGCCTGGTGAACCACTTTAGTGAATGGAGACATCCATTCACGTTAGGTGATTAAACTTGATTCCATCCAGGAGTCGTTATCAGAACAAGCCAGAAGAGGGGCCTGGGTGGATTAATGCATAAATGCAAGTGAAAAGCTCTGGAAAATACACTTCCATCCACTAGAATCAGTGAAACATCTGGGGGAAGTTGTGACAATCATATATGTCTATATAACATTCGTTAACTGGGTCAAACCACTTAATTATAGTCAGACACGAACTTTGACATGGATGCTAATTGACGTGTATCAACGATTGTTTGTCTTTTGTTTGTTAAAGAACACATATACTTGTCATTTCTATTAAGGAATTAACATTTTCGAAGTGTTTCTGATTTACCGGCTGTACACCCACAATACCGTCTGACTCGGTGTTAAGTCTTTGGCGCCTATCCCGATTCTAGGCCTAGTCAATACGGAATTTCGTTGGGCTTCAATCAGCTCACATGCTCTTTGTCTCGCACACCGTTGTTCGTCCTAAGCTAACATGCGGCCATTCATTCGTCGCCAAATTCTCCAAGCCAGTCCGTGTTAGATCTTATAGAATGTATTCGGAAACAAAAAGAACCCAAATGAAATGCTCCTAATTCGAGACACTGGCTTTGTTGTGAATGGTTATGACGTTTAACCGATCGGTTAATCGATTGCCTTCACACACTGGACCAACGACAAACCGTGTTCTGTCTTCGCTATACACGTTTCGACTGCCGTTGTTTGCTCGGTAGTTGAACGAGAAATCGTGCATTATTTTGCGTCTGTTTCAAGATGTTATCTTCATCTATTCTAAGCAAAATGTGTACGGTTGGATAAGATCAAAAAGCTGAAGCATTTTTTGTTCGCGGTTAGGAAACGCTGGAATGATAAAAAATACAAATACACACGTCACTGTAACCTGTATCAGACCACTCTGAATTTGAATGCCAGCTTGATTAGTCATGCTGGCTCTAGCCTGAGTGGAAATTAGTATTGACATTCTCGAACACGCCGATTTCTTTCTGCTCCGCACCATTTTGCCGTTGCTGTTTGGGTTGTTTTTGCATCCTTCTTTGGTGGTCAATCGTATTCAGTGCGAGACGGTGATGTTCGGATATTTTTCTTGCTGTCCTGTATATGCTGAACTTCGAGCTGGTATGTTGTGAACCCAAGCACGCCCACATTTATCCACTTTTTCACCAGATCGATCTTATGCTGGTATCCCTGCACGTCTTTCGCGGCGATGTAAATTAATCAATGAATCGGGACAAAATGATGATTTATTGTTGAGCCCTGACCTCATTTTGACGACCGCTTTGCTGCTTTATTTGCGTTTGTTTGCTTTTGTCGACGTTGCATAAGG
Source organism: Paragonimus westermani (assembly GCA_008508345.1). Lineage (NCBI taxonomy): Eukaryota > Metazoa > Platyhelminthes > Trematoda > Plagiorchiida > Troglotrematidae > Paragonimus > Paragonimus westermani. Next base: position 122,436 of record QNGE01001994.1, on the reverse strand, counting down.
TGCACCACTGAACCATGTATGTTTCACTCAATGCAATTTCCAGGTCACTTTCATTAAACTCATTTAAATACACACGTCAGGACAACACTGAAGCACGCCAGAGTGTTTAGCCAGGTTTCCTCATCTTTTATTTTAACGCTGGTTGTTGATTTCATGATCACCAGATCCGGAACTCACACCGTTTTTGTTTATTGTTCTGCCTTTTTCTTTCGCCTTTGTTTGCGACTTTGAAAATAAGTGCTAAAGTGAGTAGCGGTTGGCTCTCGTGACTATTGTTTTTTATTTAAGCCCCACCCACCTCCAGTTGTTTCGAAAAGATACTCGCACTGTTAGCCTGTAAAATGCATCTCGAAATACCCTATATAACCTAGGCTGCTGTCTAGTTTTCTGTGTGACATTTGCTAAGCATATGTTCGAAGTCGTCAGCCTTGTGGCAGGTAGGAATTCTAGGTCAGTATTCCACGATTGTTGTGTAAAGTCGTAGGTTATTTCATATGCATCACAATCAGACAAGAATGTGACGATGTACTGTGTGAATCCGCAACTCACGGCCCCGCGAGCCGAGTCCATCTAACCGAGACTATCCAGCTCGCGGTCTCAAAATGAATGATCATTTTGACTGACTCATGGTGTCCACATAAAATGCGATCATTGTTTGTCAGTGTATACATGCATACAATCCACTTTTCATGAACGAAGTACACAGAGGTAAACTTTTGAACCCAACTGATTGATACTCATTTACATGACAGTCTCTATCTGCTCTTATGCGGCTTCCTGACGAGAGATGCGTGCGACAAACAACATTAAGCAGTACACTAATTTGTTCCAGCCGACTTGCATGTTGTTTAGATTAAATAAATATTACAATTATTTTTGGGACATGTTTATCCGATCCAAAATTAGATTACTAACCCACGTTGTGCAACCTTGATTTATGCGGCTTCTGCTACTGACTCTTTTATTTGATTCCCCGTGGACCGTCAGTTAAGCGGTTGTATTAGATATGTACCGATGACACTGCCCTCTAAAAGTAGCCCTCTCATTGCAGCCTCTACCTGCTTTACGTCTTCCCTTGTGATTGTCTATTTCGATCATGAAGTTATGTTCGCAGACCTAATTTCTCGTGTTCACAATGTTATACTGGATCTGTTTCTGGAGTTATCAGCACACTGGTTTATTAATGTTGCACTCATAACACTGAAACTACTGAACGGAAGATGAAATGGTCATAGGAAAGTATACTAAAATAAACCATCAGCATGGCTGCTAGAACAAACCACAGTGTGTCAACGAACTGACCTTCTGGAAGTAACACTGCTGTTCGAAATCCGATCCACTGTTCCAGATTTACTCGGGATCATCGACATGGTGTTAGCCCATTTTGTCAACCTTTGTCATCAGCCGGTCAGTATGTTCACCTTCCTCCCGGGTGTGACTATGTCGACTATATTCCCGTATAAGACTTTTCACAATAGAATAGAGCTGTAACGATAAAACCTATTTCAAAGAGCTTGGCGTCCGCTATTGGCAAACAGATGTCACAAGGCTAATTACCAGCAAAGGTTTCATTGTGACTTGAGCCCCTATCCCAATAGAGTGCGACGACCACGGAGACTAAGTATGCAGCACGTGTCCATCAAGCACTCTGAATATCGTCAAAACGAGATAGTGGCTGCTGTTGCAGACTTTGCTCACTGAAATGTGACCAACATCAACGTTACTGATTCCATACTTCGATCCAGACATATATACCTCAAACTGTGAACGTTGAAGGCACCTATATTAACTCGCACTTTGGACTCCATCAGTAGTCTCTGGAGATTAGGAAGTGGGCTTTCGGGTCATGGACTTGCCAAGACTTAGATTAACCTTGTCTGCTCTAGGATCTGTAAAAGACTTGTTGCATATGAAGTTTGGACAGGGTCCACGAGTTAAGTGAGTAAACATTAGTAGAGACCAGTGTAAGTATACGCCCCTCTCTCCAATTGTTGGTGTGCTGCTGTCGAGGACGACTATCCACTTTGCTGAATACGGTTGTTGAGGCTGACTGATGGAGTATGAGAGTAAGGTTTTGTTGAAATTAGCATGGATGTACATTGGATGGCGGTAGATACAACCATCTTCGTTCATTACGTCATCCGATCTGTACTGATCTATCGTGAATATGTATATGTATAACTTGATGTGTTGATATGCGAAGCTACTAACGCGTATTTGTGGAATAGTACTTCCTAGTACGCCCTTCGTGGTTGTCCGACCCCAAGTTGGTTCTGCACCTGTGGGTTTATTTTGAAGATAAGTTGAATGTATCCAGCCGCTTGGGAGAACGTGTAGTTTGGCACCGACTGTTTGTTAGTTCACATACGAGGTTTGACGCAACGGTTTTCGACAAGGTTGGATCATTCCGATGTGCCTGTGTCTCTTGGATGAGCCACACTATGATTGTGTTAGTTTTTCGAAGAATATATTGCCCAACATTGATAACGTGCATCCATGTTTCGTGTTGTCTGTAACATAGGACCTAGTGCTCATCGAGGTTTTTCGTAGGCTGTAATGACTTTGTATATGATGACCAATGTTTTCATTTTACAAGTTGCTCATAGATACTTCTCTACTAATACCACATTATCTGCACCACAGGTTATTCGAACGTGTCTCGATTCTGAATTTGTGCCCCTGTGCATCTATACCTGGAAGAATTTGCAAAATGAGCTATCGAACAAGCCCAATTTTGTTTCCAGTCTGCTGTTAACGACTACTGAGCTCAGATGCCACTTACAATTGATCGTGCATCTTCTCGAATCAGACATTATGCCTGATAATCCGAGTGAGTGTCTACTGTTACCGTGGTACTTCTCCGATTCAACATGTGATGCTAACGTACGCTTATGAATCCGTCCGCCCAATTTTTTCGTCTTCAGACTGATCATTTTGTAATCATTTGCTTTGGTGATGACGTATTTTCTATTAAGGGCATCGAGCTTCTATCTTTGACCTTCGAGCTGAGCATCTCGCTGAAATGCCGTTTTTGTCTATCCTAGACTGTTAAAACAGCCCGTCTTGGTCGGTAACTCACAATTTTGGTCATAAGGTATCCATAAACATACTGAAGTCACACATTGTTCGTTTGGCTAAACAAGATTCACGAACCATGTGTTTTTCGATTGGTGGCTGAGTGCTTTAACTTATGCACCCTTTGGCGTGACAGGTAGACACTCTTACTACATGCAACTCCGTCAGTCTGTTACTGGAGACGTCCCTAGCTTAACGTTCTGCAAAGCTTGTGGGCAAAGTGCATCCGAATCGTTTCAGTCTCAAATGAACCCAAATAGATGCCTCTTGTGAGGGCTGCTTTTTCGAACGAGGCTGAATAGAGGTTGGTGAATTGTTGAGCGACTCCTAAATCTGTTATAAAAGCGCAATAGAAATCAACATGAACCGGTAATTCACACTTCAGTCGATAAACAATTGCTGGTAGCCGCTGCAGTGGATGCACAGTGTGTATCTCTTTAATAAACGGAACGAAAATTCTTTGTGTTCGACCCCACAGTGACATAGCAGGTCTCATGTTGTGTCTCACATGTACACTTCTGTTCCCTGCTGTTCGCAGGCTACATCAAAATGACAGAATTGTCATCACTAAATCTGCCCAATTCCTTTGCAATCAGCTGCACCTATATGCTTTTAGGGAGTCATTTTCCAGATACACTGTGTACATTCTTCCTACGAACCTTGAGTGACGCACGTATAACCAACGACGCCAAATGTCAATCAAATCAAGACGCTGGAAACGTGACACTATTGACATAAATAATATGATCAATTACAAGAAACGAACCTCAATTCGTTTGCGTTCATGGGATAAGATAAAATGTTTGGCCGCAATAGACCAAAGGACACGACAAGTGCATACACAATCGACCGACAGGCAATGACCAACCGACCAAGCGCGATCAGATGTCTCTGAATGCCCGGCCTTCGGATAGACCGATCAGCTGGTGACAGTTTCATGGCGGACCGTAGGAAGGCCGTATTCAGAGGGGGTAGGGTGGTTGAGACTGACAGATAACGATAGGTGGGTGAGATTCAATGGCTGAGGGAGGTGGCCTGGAGGAATGAGTACGTCTAGGCACGGGTTGTGGGAATAACGATAATATGCGTATAGTTGGACGGGGTCACGAGGTGGGACGCGGCAGAGTCAGTCGAAGGGAATTCTGACCTCCAAAAACGTCCTCTACACGGCAGGACAGCTAACTTATTACTTCATTGAACCGAATTCTCAAATTGCGAGACAAGTGCAGGCTAAAGACGGGTGTGCATCTTACTGCTTCACTGGCTCAACTATCGGTTGTGCAGAAAACAGTCCAAGTTTATACAATTTAGTGTGTTCAACGTATCAGCAGTAATTGGTAATGTGAGACAGTAACAAATCTCTCATCGTCTTCAATAATAATCAGTTCTATAAAGTTGAAAGTCTCTCACAATTGATTGACTGGGTTATCATATGTAAGCACTCAGCTACATTCACTGCTAAGTAATTCAATCATATTAGTTTGTTTAATGTGGTTTTATGTTAAACGTGTTATACCCTTTGAATTGCTGAAGTGTAATAACGAACCCCGTTGAAATTCGAAGTTCAGGAAAGATTGAGTTTGTTTGAAAAAGGGAACCAGAGATAGAACGGACAAGTTTTTGATTAGATAATCCGAAGTGTACATGTTAAGCAACTCAACACTCGGGCGGCTAATGTTACTGTGTTGAACGTTTTCACAACGCACGTTTACGTGGAACACAATGACACGTGGATGAAGTGTGAAGGTTTCATTCACAAAAGTGCCCAGTCAAGAAACAACGTTTCACTTCCACTCTATTTGTTCCTGGCCATCAATCTTCAATGGACTAGGCGATATGCATTACTCTGGACTGTTGACAAGCTCGCCTTATTTAGCTGATCTGATTGCTTTCAGGATTGTTTGCGTGGCCAAAAGTTCATCCCCTTCATTTATCTGGGTGTTGGGATAAGGCATTTAAATTAATCGAGTTGGACTATGCTGATCATTAACATGCCGCAACGCAAGCTATCGACATGTGTCGGGCCCGCAGTTAAAGGTATAACATTTCACAAAATCCTGATGGTATAAAAAAGATGGTGAGCTCGGTATTTCCATCTGGAGATCAGTGGTGTTCACATATTTTTGAAACAGCACACTGTAGTCACAAAACTAAACCCTATGCTCGCTGAATTTAAATACACTTGAAAATGGTCGTGTTGTAGTGCTGCTGAAACTTCTCGTGCCGTAGTGTCTTATCATATCTTAGGTCATATTGTAGCGAGAAGACGCCCAATAAAGCACAATCTCTATTGTCCAAATCGCCAGTCACATGCAACGCGCGCTCTCTCGTTTGAGTCATAATTCCAACCCACAACACCCCCCGGTTTCCGTTCACACGTCGTGTGCACTTCTCACCGGTTTACGTGTGTGATCGGCGCCTTCTATCGGTGGGTTTTCCGATTGCCATTCCTCGTCTGTTTGTCCGATTTCCTTGCGCACTGGCTCGTCTGGCTGCTCGTGCTGTCCGCCATCCACCCAATGTTGGCCTTGACCGTACTCCAACATCGTGCCGAGATGTTCCTCTAAATGTTGGGGAAACCACGCCTCCGATCTGGCCATCTGTCGTATTTCGCCTGCCCTGCCTCGCCCGTTGGTCCGATCCAGTCGAGCGATGACTCATCCGGTCGCGCACGTTGTTCTTGATTCGATCGCGGCAGGCTTTTGTACGTACCTCCCCCGCGTTGAGGTATTCGGCCGAGCGTTCGAAAACTCGCACCTCTGACCTGACAATCCACCACAATATATCACAGCAAAACATGACGTTTCTTTCATATATATGATCTTTTCCGTCATATCGCTGGCTTGCATAGTTCCTTATGCACCCGCAGTCTGATACAGCATGTGAAAATGCAATTTTATTTATGAGTGAAGCGGAAGTTGTGTTTCAGTTAAAAAGGTGGCGTGCATTTATTACGGTTTTTAATAAGTGATGCAATCTGACACTCATTGGTAGTTTATAATCTTCTAGCTATATGCACCACCGGCCAACAATTGCCGCTTTTCCCAACTGCAACGATGCACATCACTGAACTGTAGGGTATGTCGAACAAGTGCGCCAACATACTGTCGACGCACTATTCTCTCACTTCAGCACAGCTTCAGACCTGTGGCGATCTCTTTATCAAGTCCAGTTCTAGGGGCGACATTCGCCGGGGTTGTCTGTTCACACTACCTTTGCTCAGTTTCATTATGAACTGAACAGACTACTGTGTGCGGTAATCCTAAACTGTTGGCGTTCATCTGCCTGTTGAAAGACCGTTTTTGATTGTGTTGACATTAGGGTACCGCTGCTTGGCAGTATCCAAGAAGCACAGATGCTCACTGTAAATTCGTCACTCCACAGCCGGTACCACCGCCCTTGTTTGTGCTATGCAGAGGTATTTGTAATAGGTTTCGAACAGGCAAGTTTTGGCTTGTTTGAATCCCGTCATTGTGGATGGGTACAATTTTCCTAATCACTGGTTTGTACTAACCATGACTACAGGATCTCGAAATGGCTATTACGATATTTCAAGATTCCCCCCAACCGCTTTCTTTCTTGTTTGTACACGTCAGGTAGGGATAATACGAATTCGCGTTACTAGCCGAAGTGTAGGGTGGATAAACGACTACTTGGCAAAGCGAAGTGAGGGCATTTACTAATGAGTTTTATCATAACAGAAAGAATCATCTATTGCGATATGTTAACATTTCATTCACTCTCATCAGTCGCAAACGTAATGAGCTTCAGCCTTTGACTTGGTTTGTAGTGAATGCCACAATGAACTTGCTGTACAGATTCCGGACTACTATCCTTTATAACTAAGTTGTTTATTCACAAGACTTAATGCTGAGAGTCTGAATGTGGACTTAGGTGCTTTTCAGAACAACCTGTGAACTATCGGTAATTTGTTTTATTGGTGATGGTCCACTCATGACACAGAAACTTCCTCAAGCCAGATGAACTAGTTACAGATCTGTTGATATTTAAGTCAGGTTGGACCAACCACGCGGAGCGGAAGGTAACAAGTATACGTAAACAGGGGTCAATATTAAGTTCGAATTGTTACTTACAGCAGATCGAGGAGACGTGAGCAGTTAGACAGAAGTGAAATCAATATGGTCTGTCAAGTAGACTGAACAAAGTGTCAATTGTTTTGAGGAAAGTAGATAGAGGAACCACAATCTTAATGTGTTGAGACTGTCGTCTCATCCAATTATCAGTGCAAATCGGTTCGATCTATCGAACGCCGGCCAGCCTGTACCAGAGCTCAGCTCTGTCAAGTCCGTTTGCGGTGCATTTGTCTTTCGCACTTTCGATGACCTATGCATCTACCCTCTGTTGTTTACTTCCAAACTCTCGTGTACCTACCTCGACACTTTCCAGATCAATTTCACGACGTGTGCAATGCGTGACCGGCAACTGCAATATCCCTGATCATGGTCTGATACTGCAGTTGATTTCTGGATTTTCTAATGCCTCTTCCTTACTCATTTACTCCAGCTCTAAGTTCTCATGCTGTCTGATAAATATAAGCTTGCGGAAAATCTTTGCATTTCATTCCCTATGCACAATTCCTAGTTCTCTTAGCAGGCGAGGGGGCCTTAAGATGCACCAAGATTACGCAATGTCGCCCACTTTCGAAAAACCGTCCCGATGCCTACCTTACTGAAGACCTTGTGAATACCCTCTGATGTCTCCTTTGAATGGAATAACAGCAGTACTTTTCCATTTCTTCAATGTCTTAAATACTGCACTAAGTACTCACCTTAATTGTCTTTGAAAGAACTTATAAAGGCACCGACTGTTTACTAACGTGACTATCCTTTCTTTCTGTGCTGCCTTGATCATCGAGATCTGCGCATAGATTCAAGGCTCGAACTTGTAGCACTACCATAAGCTCGTTGAGAGTGGGCAAATTTGTGGCTAAGAGTACTATACCATTTTCCATATTTGTTTCCATTTTAGGTACAAGATTTTCCATTACGTGCTAAAGCAAATCACTTTGGTGCATTAGAATTTCCACTTTAGATTCTTGGACGTGACGGCAAGAAGGCGATTGGCCCAACTAACCGTAAGGGACAACCAATCTTAATTAGAGTGCTTCGGATTGGCTACTTTGGTAGAGGAAGTGGTTTGGGTTATTCGAGGGGTGTCAACGGATTTGCTTAATGAGAACGGGGTTAGCGGCCAAAGTGGAGCACAGATCACCTGACCCTGTTCCTACTAATTCATCAAACCGCTGACCGTATTGGTTCCTTTGACAGGTAAAGGGTTGCGAGTGGTTAGGGGTGTCTGTGAATCTCACGTCCAATAGGCGTGAGCTTTGGGGTCGTGGTAGACTTCGAGCTTTGATGTGAGAGTTAACCAGTTTGTGGGAACATTTTCATTAGTTCTCTCACATACATGGCTGGCGGACGCAAGTACACTTGCGTCAGTCCCGAAACACGCAGACGTATTATCGAAGCATTTGAAAGGGGTGATGACTGGCGCACGATTGCTCTTCTGAACGGAGTCAAGTGGCTACATGTGGATTGCATCAGTTATGAGGCTCAGCCTCGTAAAGGACACAGAAGCAAGCTTCTGACAGAATCAGAGATCGACATGTTGCTGGAGTGGTTTTCCGTGGACCCAACGATTACACTGCAATTTTTGAGACTGCGCGTGAAGGCTGAGTTTGAGAAGGAGTTGTCGACCACAACGATTAGTCGGTACTTGGATGGCCGGTGCATTACTGTCAAGAAACTGCGCCAAGTACCCATCGGTATGAACTCGAATGAGAATTTGGAGTTACGGCGACTGTTTGCATATCGACTGATGGAGTGCTATGCAAATGCCAAGACTATTTGCTGGATAGATGAGTCAACCTTCAATTACGGCCTCGGCTGTTTGTTACAGAGACGCACGCTCTCATCTCTTTTAATGAACGTCCCATTGACCTCGAATAACCCACACCACTTCCTCTACCAAAGTAGCCAATCCGAAGCACTCTAATTAAGATTGGTTGTCCCTTACGGTTAGTTGGGCCAATCGCCTTCTTGCCGTCACGTCCAAGAATCTAAAGTGGAAATTCTAATGCACCAAAGTGATTTGCTTTAGCACGTAATGGAAAATCTTGTGCCTAAAATGGAAACAGATATGGAAAATGGTATAGACACGTTGGTGGTTTTGTGATAGACGGTGTTCTTCGGACTCCGTGCTGCATTTTTGCAACTAGGCTCCGCTCCCTCCTTTCTTTGCATCCTGTGTACGACGTGCTTTTCCTTCTGTGGTTGTACGACATAAGCACAATTGTAAACCACTCTCGATGATGATGATAGGTCTTGATCTCAGCCACAGAAAGCCAGTGTGGATTACTCCGGCCAAAAAAATTTATCATTCTATTCACCCAAACTATGAAAGCTCGACGTTAACATACTACAGATTTCCTCGTTGTAATTCATCTGTGTTGTACATATTTTCAGTTTTATAGCTGTATCGTCTAACCTTTACGTCTTGTGTGAGTGGATGGCTCTTAGTCTTTTTCACCTTATTTTAAGCCGGTGTGTTTTGTGCACCTACAGTCAACTACACTAGTTAGGTTTCAATTTCAGACATGGGACAACGCTAGACCCACGCGTTCCGTTAGAATTTTAACATTCGAAGTTTTTGTCACGCAAGTCAATTATGCCAACCTTGGCGGAACATATTTTTCAGACGAAATAAAGATAGACCGTCTCTGATGAAGTCTTGTATATTCGTAGTCAATTCATTTTTCCGTCAATATTAAATATGCAACTGGTCCCCTTCACCCTCACTGTCATTAAAGACAGCAATACTTTGGTGGTTCGCGCTGATGCTTAACTGTCATACAACCATAAGGTAAAAAACAGGCCCGAACCAAAAAGAAATGGAACCTAACCACTGAAGACAACTGTGTCCAAACTCAAACATTCAACATCAGGGTGCCTACGCTTTGCAGACGCACAGCTGGGCTATTTATAAAAGTAATGCATCACCGACGGCCTTCATCGTCTCGCTTCATTGAATGAGCTTACTTCGCAGACAGCTAGGCCAAATAACGCGACGTTCGCGCCACTTAGGCTGGTTAGCCTCCATCTCATCTAAACTCTCCAGCCGCTTGCTCCGTGTCGCGGTGGTTACAACCAGGAAGACGAAGCTGACTTACAGTGGCTTTCCCCTTGACAAATGGATTCATTTTTTACGCCAGGCCATCTGCTGTTCACCTCACGTACTTTGCCAGTCGACCGGAGTATAGGAAAGGTGCTGGGTGTTGGATACGACTAACAGCATCCTCACTTCGTGGTCTAACCTTCTGTGTATGCGCATACTTACGGATTGAACAAAGAAACTTTACATTCACTACCAAATTTTCGCTTGCTAACCTTTTTCTTACCTACTGGCTGGTGCCACACAAAATGCATGTTCGAACACAGACATCGATGGTCACCTACCGGAGTGACCACGTTTCGGAATCGTAATGCAGCACAGCTCTCACGGCCTCCTTATATACGCTACCATTAAGATTCAGAGAGATACCCCAATCTCGCCAAAGATGCTCCAAATTAGCAAATACCACCCTGACTTTGACAACAGGAGCGTAGATTTTGATTCCCTACACTTTTTTCACCGCTTACTCTTAATTACATTAACAGGTCAACAAAATTCATAACTTTTCTATCCAACATTAAATCTGCGTAATCATAACATTCGTGCAGAAACACTGCACTTTGAGGCAACAAAACACATTTCGAAGTATTTGACGGTGCGCGAAATAGTCTCTAGCATTGGCGTTTTCGGGACTAAAAGTGCCAGACTGTTCATCATTGGTTCTAACCTGTTCTGGATTATGGGGGTAGAACGGCGACAGCATGTTCACGTACTTGTTCGACACACCCTTGAGTTTAAATGACTCTAAAAGTACAGGTCGATTGACCTTTCTAATCGAACAAACGGCAATTGTTGACTGATGGCACATGCATCGCTGTTGCAGACCATGGTGAAGGATAAAAGTTGGTCTGTAACAATTCATCCATGGCGAAGCCACTTTTCCCTCTGGTCTGCTTCTCGAGCTGCAGCGGGTCAACAAAATTTAATGGAAGCCAGAAACATAGTTATGGCTGGGACCAAGATAGTCTCACCATGCCAGAGCCCCTGATCACTTTCTCGAATTTGGGAACAATTATCGACTGATCATAAATAAAATGGATGTTCTCCGTGGTTCACGTAAGTTGAAAAAACTGAATCAATGTCTCCAATAAAGCCCCTCGCCTTCTTTGAAGAGTGCCAGCGCATTGTCAGCTGGGATGGCAACGCTTTTGCATTGGAGAGCCGAAATGTAACAGTGGACCTCAGTTCGGGTAGGTGGTTCCAACTCTGCAGACCAAGGCACTAGTTTACACGTTTGTGGTCGTAGCACAGTGTGACCAGCAGGCCAGTTAAATCGATTCTCAATGCACTCTACCCAACGGTCTAACCTTCTGAACTTAACGAGGATGAGTGTGTTGTTGTTGGTTTCACCGACAGACGCAGCCAGTAGCACGGATAAGCCTGAAAAGTCTGCTAGTGTCCCCGGGAGCGGAAGCGCTTTCCCTCTCATTAACTTTCTTCCATCAGACAAGCTTCACGATCGGCGACCAGCTAGTTCAGCACATAGACTGAACCCCAATGTGTGCTTCAATAACAACAACAGTCCTGAATGGAGCCGTTCCATCCATAACCAGCACCTGCGTACTCTGTATAAGACGTGATCTGATTGGGAGGAGAAGGGTACCAAGTATGACGATTGCGCGCACAATATCTAAAACTAGCCTATTCCAGGAGGGTCGTTGCAACATCGGATCATCATTATCTAAGCGATGTGATGCTACCCCAGACATCTAACACGAACAAAAATTGGCCTACCTGGGCGTCCTTATCTCTGGTAGAATGACTACTACTACGATGTGTCACCGTAAGGATATCAGCTGCATCCGAGTAAAGGGATCTCTTGACACCAACGTCACTATAGTCAGTTAAAGCATGAACAGACCGAATGAAGGGATTTCTGATGGTTTGGTGTCTGGAACTGGCTTTAACAGATGGCACAAAGGTTGTTGTTAACGAGAATCCAATCTATCAGTGCGACTGTGGTCGTCGTGTTGAGGACTATACCTACTCCAGTGTGATCGGTGGCGGCAGCCGCGAAGTCACCCGAAGTGTACAACCAGTATCGGACAAACGGTAAGCGAGTTGTCAGTTCTACACGTTCACTACTGTCATGGATTCTAGTCTCCGAAATGCAGCAGACACCGACACTCAACCAGTCTTACGTACGTGCGACGGCTGCCTGTTAACCGGTGTTTCAGAATGTAAACGCTGAAAACATCTATATTAATTCGCATTCTAGGTTTAGGCAAAGGACTAGTGAGGTCTAAGGCCGAGTGGTAAGAGGTGGTACTTACCGCCACAGTGTTACTGTGGTTAGCCATATCCACTATGGAACCTGTAGAGTGATTACTAGAAATGGGGTTCGGGAGTGTTCTGAGATCTAAATTTGATGGAACAGGAGAGGAGGGGTTGGCAGCAGCATGTTACCATCCACCCACCCTGCTGTACACAGCAGATAGGGGTATCCGATTTGTACTGTGGGTCTGTCGGTGCTGCATGGAATTATTAGTGTGATAGTTCATGATTTATTTGGACCTGGATACTGTTAAAGCATCCAGGTTCGGACAGGATAACAATTAAGATTCCTCGGAGTAGCCTTTGACTCTAAGGCCTTAGCCCTAAGGTGCATGGCGGTGTTGTAAAACTAGGAGCACGTTTTCCTGGTAAGGGTGTCTTTTTTCTACCGGTTAACTGCGAGGCCCAGGAGACTGGTTGATGGCAATTCCACCAGTTTGTCTCCCTGGCATATATAACTCTATGTGCACGATCATCCTACCGTCCAATTTAACCCGATTGCTCATATTAATACGTTAGCGGCCATCGCGCGTCAAATTCTTCTCCCTTTTTGACGACTTTCGTGAAACGAATTGAGACTTCTGTATGTTCAGCATTGTATGTCGAAGATTTTTCACCTCTTTATTGACAAACTGCCTGATGGATTTCATTTTCCTCATTCCAATTGGCTGTTTTTATGGAGGGCTAATCACGGTTGGACTTTGTTTCCATCACTGCCTGTAAGTGGTGTAATCTTCTTCGTTCACTCAGGAGCTTCTTCCCCTAGCCAATTTGCTGTCAATTTGGCGGTCAACTGTATCTTCAGTGTACACATAGTATACGTCTGTATAGGATATCCCATGATTTCGTCAATTATTGTTGTGGTTTCTGTGAGCAACTTTCAGTTTTCTATGTTTTGAGTCATCTTTTTTTCGAGCTGTAGTGATAGCTACTTTGGAGGGCTGTCATCTCACCTGGACTCTTCAGGGCGGGCCACCTTGGAATGCGCAGTATGGCCTATGTACAATAATGGCGGATTGTAAACACTGAGAGTACGGTACTTTACAAGAGCATACGTGTGTTCCACATTCATAGTTAGCTTGCGAGTTATGGTTACACACTTCTTTACGTCGTATCTCGTTTTGTACTTCAATGGTCGACGACATTGAGGATAAAGGATTTGACCAGTGCTTTAACAGTTGCACGTCTGATTCTGAGCAACGTCATCTGGTAAACCATGACAATCTTTTGTATCGTTCACGAACTGTAAGTTTCTGGTCAACAAACAACATACACACGAATTATTAACAGCATTCAACTGAACCCTGACTGCGTTCTTCCTCAGATGATTCTTTTCGTGGGAACACTTTGGGCACTCAAATTCTTGATCACTACTGCAACATTGTCTGCGCTGATTGGCGTTATAATTGCTTCAAGCGCGTTCGTGAAGATGCCCTCAACGGGCTTCCTCTTAGTTGCTCCAGTGACTCCTCAACTACGTCACTCCAGTCTGCAAATTTTTACTGTGCTGGAGATCGTCCTTCTGTACCGCTGTCTACTCAAAGGCCGTCTGTCCCCAACACACGCTCCACACCCAACACCTCAACCGGTCGTCCGCACTCACTCTCCGCTGGTGCTTCAACTAACAGCACTATTTTTGGCGCCACGGATGTACCACCACAAACGGGACTCTCTATAGCTAGTAGGTTCTGTGTTCAGTCAATCATTTTCACACTTTTTCAATCACTCAGTTGATGTATATCCCTTGTTCAACCTACTCTACACCACGCACTAATTGCATTAGCATGTACTTGTGTGATCAGTTTTGTTACTGTTTTTGTTGCGTGTGATACATGAGTGACTCATATTGTGCACCTACTCATCGTTTTTTGTGTTAGACAGTATTTTTGTATATACTTATTATTGTACGGTTTTTGATAACTTGCGCGGAACGTAGGTATCTCACTACTGTTATTCTTCATTTTGTCCAACTGGAATAAGGCACATATCATTTGCAGTTTTAGACTCATCTGGTATATATATATATATAGCACTCCGTTCACATAACTCAGACATGCATGATGCGTTGAATTTTAAGAAAATAGCCTGAGCTGTTAGTATCGGGTATTCAGCTCTAATTTGACTTCAAAAGCAAATTGCTCTCGCCCGCGGCTAGTCGCCTCTTTACGTGTCTAGTGGACCGAGTTTATATCTATTTATGTGGAGCAAATAAAGCAACTTGTTCCATTGCTGCCGTCGCTTGTTTCGCAGTACCGGTTGCATTAAAACCTCTACAAAATAATGCTCCTTCATTCATCTGTTTGGTCTAATTATCCAAAGTTGGGTGGAAAGATACCCATGTGGTGATCCTGAGGTGAGCGATTCAACCGTAGCATAATGCAAGTTGTGGGCCACCACCTGGTCAGTCGAATATGGCGAGTCTCAAGAGTGTAAAATCGAAGACGTTTTCACACCTGATATTAAGCCTTGTGAAGGCGTGGAAATAAACGTAACCAGAACACATCGATGAAATTATCATGAGCATCGACAAAAGTGTCGGTTCACTAATCTTCAACATATATGGACCTATCCAGCATTGATGGAAGAGAATAAAACTGCTCTTTGCGGAGCGAATTCCTCATGATCGTGTTCTTCTTTTCGTTCAGTGGTGTAGGGTATGCGGACCTCGTTTCCAATCCAGCTGATAGGCCACAGACATAGCGGGCTAACAAGGAATTCAGTCACTCGAAGAACGAACAGTGTTCAGCATAGGTCACCCAATCGATCGACGCTGATGATCGAGTACGCGCATGTGAATGCCCACTAGTTGAGCGCGAGAGCCATGCTGTTTTCATTTTTGGTCTCAGCTGACTACCTGGTTCGAACCAGCCCCGACTATTGCACTCTTGAGCAAAAGATGGACAGGGGCGGTTGTCATCTGTTAACCGGCTCGGACTCAACAAAGATCATAGCTTCTACTCTTGACTCCATCAAATTTTACGTAGGTTCACTGACCTCTTGCTCGGATGGTCATTGTTGAATTCCCGTGGTTCCTTGATTTGTGGATTAATGCATCAAACCACTATCAGGTATACTGTAAGAATGCTTACGTCCTCATTAAATTCCTCACACTTGAGCCTCCACACTGGTACCGTTCCATTTGACTTCTCAGTACACTTGCTCCGGGTACATGTATAGATTTCGTCATGCAGGTCATGGGGTTTCAGGCTTGCAACATTACAGTTGGTCACGAAAGTTTTGTTCCTGCTCTTTTTCAAAAAGGTCCTAATTCTTTTAAACGGGTTGTTGCATTGTTTGGAGAGAAGATTGAAGTCCTTGTATGTACAGCTCACGAAATGGTAGTAAGAATCTACTCAACATGTTGCCGTTGAAATTAACACTGCTCACTGTCCACTTTAATTAATTCACTCATCTGTTCTTCGAAGAAAGCCTCATGTTATCAGGCATTGGAAAGCACACCTCATTCTTAAGGTCCTGACAGCACCAGCTTTGCGCGTTTCATTCATCTCAAGTAAGTCCCTTTTCGTTCCCAAATTTCACACTGAATTATCCATAAGATTTGAGTCACCTTCTCCATCTACAATTCTGGTTGTGCCTAAGGTTTATGCAAAGTGACCTTTCCACCCATTGGCAATTCTGGTGGTGGCATTCTCGTAGCATCCATTATGTGGTTCCTGTGGTGGCTTCCAACGCAGCCTTTGGTTTTGTGCACCAACCGGGAGCTGCGTTGGTCTCTTAATTATACAGCCAACGGACCACCTTGAAAATTACTTGGAGGTGCAGCATGGCCTCTGAATTCACTTGGTGATCTATTTGCTACGAGATCAAGCTTCCTCCCCTTTATATCCCTTAAATCACAATGCAGCGGATTCAGAAGTAAACTGCCGGTCAATACTTTCGTTCGAGACTAAGGCGATTGCTAAGCCATCCGTGAATTGTTCATCCAACTGGCCGTTCAAAGATCCGGGCATGTGTAAGCACCTTAGCTCTTCCGTACCCGCGCTTTGTACTGATTTTTCTAACAATTTTTCAGTATCACCATCGTCATCATTCCAGCTTTCAGCCTTACCATGAGTGCCACTTCTCGGGCTGTCCTTGGTCTTGACAGTGGTCCATGAAGTTGCACGAATGTATAGTGGAGAAAGAGAAACAAAATTAATAAACGAAGAAAATCAAGTTTCATGAAACGCAACAGTCAACATGTTTGCATATGTGGTCTTGCTAGTGACTGCAACATAATGCTATAACAGTGAGTGTTCCCAACTAATGTTGTGGATGGTCGCCGACTCACCAGCCAATTAGTCGGCCTATGCCAATATTGCTCAGTAGGATGACCAGTGCCCTCATAGCCCGTGAGCAATTCCTCGCCTGACCCCGTAACGTTGCTTCCAACCATCGGCTGTCACACCGAACAGTTTGCGGTGCGGCAGATGCTCCGTGGGTATGGGCATATGGAGTACATGACCCAGCCAACGGAGACTGTGCACTTTCACTACTCCGATTGCCAGTCGCGAACTTCCACATTTTCCAAACACACACCGACGGACTACCGCGTTGCTCATCCGGTCAACCCATTTGACAGAGGCTAAATTAGGCGACATTGATGTTCGAGAACCGCGAGTCTGTGTGCATCTTCCGCACGAATGAACCATGTGTTTAACCTATGATGCAAATCTGAGCGTGTACACGCATTGTAATTGTTACATTTATCTCACAAGTGGACGTCTTTGAGATGCCACAAGTGACGAAGGTTCGCGAATGCATTATGTACTTTCGCTGTCCTCGTGGACACTTCGTCAGCACCATTACGAACTGATGAGATGCTACTGTCCGGGTGAGTGAAGTGATCGACAGTCTGAAACGGCCTCTCTGATAATCGAATCTTGTGACAACACTACACTTTGAAGGTAAGAAGTAAATACCCTGTGGACGAGTTACATCCTGTAACCGAGTTAGCATGGTTTGCATGTTCTCTGTGGAATAACTTAGTTAGGCAGTGTCATTTGCATACTGGATATCGATCGGCTTACTGTCTGGTGGAAGCTGCACCCCGAGTGTTTATTGTGGGACCTCGTTCGTATACGTGTATATACATGCGCACCAACATTTTGAAAATGGTCACTGCAACGATGAATCTTGGGCTGCAGTCCCGAGTTATTCCCTGATAAAAATGTCCTCTCCAGCTCTTTGGCTGGCTCGCAGAAGTAAGCTCCGCGATCCACAAGTCAGTCCTTGTTGTATTCGAAGTTAGGGAGGATTAGTCGGTGTTCGTTCCTAACTTCTGTTGATTCATCGGAAATCCACTTCTGTCGTATTTGTAGTGCCTCTTTTGAACAGGCCTCTTCACAAGGGATCCTCATGACTGTCCAGGTTTTTGTCCAGTGCACTTTTGGATCATTTCACTCTTATGACCCGATCAGTTTAACTGCCGGTGCCGTTTTATCGGCGTTTCGTGCATCCTGATCGCCCAATTTCCAACTGAGTACTGTATGTTTGTGAGCAGATGGTCTCCGATTGGACGACAAACCAAGGCGGACACGAACAGCGGGATTGTGTGATTCCCGATGGTTACTGCAAAATGAGCAACAATCCTTGATGGAATGGTACCACCGATAGCCTACTGTGATGTGATCAATTGGCGTCCATGGTTGAGGTGCACAAAGTGGTCTTCACGTGACGCATTTTCGTTGTTTGTGTTGGCATGCGCCACTCGATGGATGGAGTCTGTGAGATGTGCATAATTGTGACAGCTGATCGCCATTGTCAGTCCGTGGTACCCAGACACCGATCATCTCCTGCAACTGCTTTCTCTCTTGATTAGGACGACCGAGTTGTGTTTTCACCTCGTCAGCCTGTAGAGTGATGTCTCGGTGTTTGGTTTTTCTCAGAATATCAAAGAGAGCATCTCAGAAGGTGTTTTTGACAGTATCTAAACTGTTGTCTGATAGGGCATATGTAAATGTGACAAATAGATTACGCCTTTCTAGTATGTGGCGAAATACTTTGGTAGAATTGTCGCTCTGGGACACGAGAAAGATGTATGCAAATGCGCGATAATATCAAAATGACAATGTAGTTGGCATGGTGCTTAGTTTACCGATACAGCGAATCTTCGTTAACAGTGTCATCCTTTGTCTAGGTTCAACAGTAGTAGGGGCAACTTTCTGTCAATTGTTCCATTTGGCGATAACTTTCGTTACAATCTTTTCTTTACACATTTATTATGGTTCTTAGTGTATGCTCCTCTCTTTCCGATTCATTTTCGGCTGACTGAATCTTTGCGTACCTTCACTCACATAATCGTCCCTCTTCTGACATTTTTCGTGTGCACTTAGTTGCTGAGCAGCTGCTGCTGGAGCATATGGTTGCTACACCTTTTCCCCAATGATCATCACGCAAGAAGCCTCGTTTACTTGATTCACTATGTAACTCTTTCCACCGTTGCCATGGTTTGTTACTTGAAGGTCATCATATTTACACTACGATATTTCACTGGTGGGTCAAATAACATTGCCGGGGCAAGTGAGGAATCCAGTCATCACATCCAATGCACTTAAGCATCACGTTTGATCAATTCCCCACACGGCTTGCGAGTCAAGTCAAATGCCTAAGCAAAGTCATATAGTGATTGATCGTGCAAGTTCAATCGTAGTTTCACTCGGAACGTGCAAAGTGTCAATTGCCTGTTCAGGGAAGGGCTTATTGTATCAGGTTTATCAAGCTTTTACCATGTTAAACGGAGATTACATTTAGCCGAAACCCGTTTCATTCGGCGTCTACTATATTTCTGTATTGGAAACTGATGCCGTTTCTAAAGTTCTAGTTTTTCAACCCAATACTTAGCTATATTTTAAATGCAGCGGCTGCAATCAAGTGTGGGTCGTGTTCAGTTGGAAATAATTTTACTCCCCGAACTTGCATTAACCTTTAAGATATTCCAAGAACACAATCACGAGTGTTCTGAAAGGTGGTAATTTCTGTGTTTTAATTCCTGCAGTCTATCCTGATGAAGTTGGGCGAAATTTTCACAAATTCCAAATGCTTCAAACCACGCCCCGGGTTTTCCAAGTTAATGAGCTACACTTAGCCTCTTTTGACCCAATCACAATACGATAATCGAGTAGTTTGGTTAAAATGTTTCACTGTTTTTAAATCACGTCCGGTTCACACAGGAAAGTACGATCAAAGCCGTCTTTTTACAGGCAACGATGTATACTTGATAAGTTGAACAAGGTGAAATACCATTTCTGATTAAGCTCAATGTCAACTGCGTCACTCTTAGAATCCCCACTCTACTGGGGACAAGTGAAGTCCTGAATAGCATTGTAAATTAGCTTCGTTTGAACCGCTAGCTTCACTGAAATTTTTGCTGTCCTATGTTGAACTTTGGCTCTGGAGGTGGTGTCGAGAAGTGTTAGTCAATTTTTGGATGGTTGTTGCACCCCTTCGCGGTTGTTATATTTTAATAAATTCGCTCAACTCTCGTGGCTCTCTTCGTTAGTACTGCGTATTGCATGACTGTTTCTTTGGGATAGACATCACAGCGGTTGACGGTGAACCGTGTAGGATTTCATCAGGTCAGTACGTGAGATATGTTCGGTTCCTTGTCTTCGCAGTTGATTACTGTCAGTCACAAGATTACCTTGGTGATGAGCTCTGCAATGTTATTTGCGTAATGTGTCTCGCATATTTTTGGATCATCATTGCCTTTTTTAATCGTTTTAAATCGAATCGCTACTTATTGCATACTTGGTCTTTTGTAACACCTCGTTGGTATTGCAGTTGTATGTGAATACTTCTAATTTTTGAATCGAGTCGAGTAATTCAGCGGCATTCACCACCTTGGTATGAAGTATCGTCACCTTGCACGTTTTCTTTCTCTGTAGGACTTTGAACGGCTTATAGGACGTTCCGTAGTCCTTGGTTACTCACTCAATATCTCCAGTGTTCTTCATCGACTCTGAAAGCGACGATAAGAAATCCGAGGTATTCTTTGCCAGTTAACCGCTGTGTTGTTTGTTTTCATACCTCTAGCTTGTCATCAATCTGGCAGTCCATCTCAGCAACAACAGCCAATCGCTGTGCCCATGCTGGAACAGGAATGGCACTCACGCCTTATTTCAATTGCAATTGAGGATCTAACCAGTCACGTAAACCAATTCCCTCTACAAGTTCGTTGGGTATACTCCGAACTGCAGGTTTGTTTTGTCAGTCTGTCCACTCTATCCAGCAATGCATGCAAATCCCTTCAGTTATCTACACAGCAGCTGTCATTGTAATGACCACGTGTTGTGTTGACATCGTGGTTGTGCTAAAACTCGCTCAGCTGCGTCACTTATATGGCTAATCACAAGAGTCTTCGTCTTTTTTACCTCACTCAAATGAGATCACGCTTTAAATGCAACGGTCGCGTTTGTCTTCTTTATGACTTACCGTCTTTCGTATAACCATTTTGGTAAAGCACGGGTTATTCAATCAAACGTGCTACTAATTGATGTCATTGGGGTAGATGGAGTTATTAGACTGATAGGCATTAAATTGAACAAGATTTAACGTACATCCAGCTTGTAATGTCAGATTGCAAAGATATCTACTGGATTGTAAATATTAACAAAAAATGGACGCTATAGCTTATTATTCATTATAAAACGAGTCCAGCGTTGTGACAGACATTGTTGACATTGTTTCTTTGTGCACTCTGATTGTTCTACTTTCTTGCGTAAATCATGTTTATCTCTGAACGGATGTCATAACCTCTGTCATCTGCAGTTGTACTTTTTCTTATAGTATTGATTCTGAGACAAACTTATTTACATTCGAGTAGCAAACTGGATTGCCCGTAGTTGAGTTCACGGCACTAGTTCGCGGTCTTTTCGTGGAATATTGTCCTTCTATTTATCCAGACTTTCCCGTTGTCTTAAATTAAACGTATATCTCCTGATGAAGCCGTATTTGTCCAAGTTGTCAGTGGCTCACATAATTGTCAGTCGCTTTTGATGATACTGTCCCAACAGAATATGTTCTCTGCGTTCTTCTTGACCATGTACGTTGCCAGGTGACTAGTGGACCGTCATTTGGCTTCCACGTTGTTTATCAAGTATCCCGAGTTATTGTTTGTTACCCAGCATGAGTTGGGACCTAGTTGACACCTCTGTTGCATCGGTGCGCAAACGCTCGTGTGTCAAACCGATTCGTTGAGCTACTCTGTTACCAGAGGGCTACACTGACTAAGCCTTCCGTCCTATCTTGTCAAGCAGGCCACTGGAGAGTAATCCGATGAAAAGTAGACTCACTCGTAGAGTTGCATGTCGCACCACTGACTGCTTAACAGTGTTTAGGTAGTGAAGCACAATATTATGAGCATACAAGTAGAACTATCTTTATAACTGTGACACTGCTGTATTCCGAAGAAGAAGGCAGTTGAAGAAGGTACCCCGAAACACAGTGCACTCCAAGTACTCAACGACTGATCGTGGCCGCTGCCGTATTACCTAATACGGTCGAATGACATTCGTTATCATTCAGAAGCCTGATGTGACTTTCAATGCATCCAATGCGCTCGGCAGTGATCACAATCGAACATTAATTTCTTATTAACTGCGCCCTCGGGGTACGGAAGCCCCCTCACATCCAGGTGAGTCAGACGTTTGAGTCATTGACTGCGGGTGAGGTCTCTCAAGAAAACACCCATCTCTTGCTGTCTCGCAGGTCAGACTTTTGACTCAGAGACTCAGAATAAGCTTCATTAAGTGGCACAAGTGACCGATACTGACGTTGTCTATCCGTTTCGACATCCTCCTTCTATTCTGTCTCACAAGTTTCCTATCTCCCTTACGCCTTTGAGGCCCAATGCCTCCGTTCAGGTCAGTTAAAGCAGATCAGAGGAGCGTTGCACGTTCATAATGTCAGCGTACACTCCATTGGATATTAGCTCAGAAGCTCTGTAAGATGCGTTCTAAGGCGCCCCCACCGACCTTCTGAAGCAGACTAAACCGTCGGCTATCAACATACTAGAAGTAAGGGACACTTCCCAAGAAGCACTGATGAACACATTGCCCAATACGAGTCAGTCCACAACTGTGAACGGGTTAACCACCGCCCGTTGCAAGAATGCCCGCCTGAGGATTGTTTCCTTAGACGGACAAGAGACAGTCGACATCAACAATGCTTATTCAGTGGCCGATCTACCCCTACGACCTGTCCCGTCCATAAAAGAGGAAGCCCAAAGATGGTCACACCTGAAAGATCTTCCATTTGACGAGATTCACGATGCTAAAGTAACCATTCTTATCGGATGTGACGTGCCTGGAGCTCACTGGGTTATGGATCAGAAACTCGGAAAGCGCGGGCAACCCTTCGCAGTCAGATCGTTACTTGGTTGGGTTCTTAGCGGCCCCCTCCAAAGAAAGCCACGAGAAACTGTCTCGAACAATTGTGTCCGTCATGATGAAACTAATCTGACAGAGACGGTCACCAAGTTTATTAGGTTCGCTGCAAACCGAATAGCTGCCGTACACAATCCGACATTCCCCGATCAGTGGTGACATGCGAGGTCGGAAGACAATCCAGCAGACAGTGCTCCTCGTGGGGGTACATAATCACTCTGGTAAGAAAGAAATCGTCCGTCTGGTTCAGAGGGCTAGCTTTCTGAACGAACTGTCCCTCTTGATGAGGTTGCATGAGTCTGGATAAACTACTCAGTTGTCGAAGGGAGATCCACTTTGTAAGTTAAACCCTACCTTGATCAATGAGATGATGCGAGTGGGTGGATGACTGATGCTGGCTAATATGAAGTTTCACCTGAAACGCCCAGTAATACTTTCCTAGCGTCATCATGTGTCAGACCTGACTGCCAACCACTGTCATATGTTGGAGGAGCTTTGCAGTGTGTCTCAGGTCCGTTCGCTAATCAGGCTCCGATTTAAGATTGTTCAGGTTGCATCCGCTGTCAAACACGCCATCGGAGCTTGCGTCCACTGTCGTCTTCTGAACGCCATCGCGGGCAAACAAATGATGGCTCACTTGCCACCCTTGTGAATGGAAGCGGGTTGGCACCCGTTTGTCAATGTTGGTGTGGACTGTTTTGGTCCATTTAGTGTGAGGAGAGGTAGCGGCAGGAAAAAAAACATATGGTTGCGCCATAACCTGTCTTCAGTCCAGAGCTGTCCATTTCGAGGCCGCACATTCCATGAACACTGATTCATTCCTTATGGCTTTGATGCGTCTCATTGGGAGACGGGGTTGCCCTATTAATGTTTATTCCGACAACGGGTTCAACTTCACCGCTGCGGGCAAAGAACTCAAACGATGGACGAGTAGCTTAGATAATGCCTCTACCAACAGAAAATTACTACAAAAGCATACCCAATGGCATTATAATCCACCTTATGCGAGCCATCGGGGAGGTGTGTGGGATCGGTTCGGCGCATCCTCGGATCGATCTGTGCTGAACAAACCCGCGATGACGAGACCCGGTCTACTCACTTTGTTGACGTGGAAAGAATATTAAATAACAGATTGTTAGTGCCTGTTACATCGGATATTCAAGACGGGCTGGTATTACCACCCAATGATATGTTGCTCGTGCGGGATAAGCATAGAATTCGTCCCAATCAGACGACGTCACAACTGTTCAAACATAAGTGGAAACAAACCACTTATCTGGCTGAACTCCTTTGGAGTCGCTGGACGAAACAGTTCCTCCCACCCTGCAAGCACACCAGAAGTGGATATGTACAGAACGCAATGTCCGTCAGAGAGACGTCGTATTGATAACTTCAGTACCCTTATCAAGAAATACATGACCTTTAGGTGTGGTAGTTAGTTGTCATACTGACAAGGACGGTTTAGTGCGGACTACCGTGGTGAGGACTAAGTCCGGTGTTATAAAGCGAGATATCAGACGTCTGTGCTTTTTGGAGGAAGGAGTGACGTAGGCGGGATGAGTGCAGCTGACACCTAGTCCGTATTGAGAGTGCAATGTGTGAGTCATGGAGAACGGCTTGTGCCTACACGCGCTCTTCAATGTCGGACACTCGAGTTGCTCAAGAAGTGAGAGTCATGGAGAAGGGATTTCATTGTATAATAGTTCCTTGGGATTGATGTCGCGCACTAAGCCAGACAAATGTTGGTTCCGAGGTCTTTCGACCTAGTGACTGGTTAGTTTGGGAACCAGAGCTGAGTGTAACCGCCATTCTGCGAACAAACTTCGGTCGTGTTCGTATTTTTTGGCCCGGTGTATCATATTTTCGAACCACAATCGTGTGAACATCCGATCCAACCCAATTCCCCTAAATATTCACCCCTCTGCATTCAACCTCCCCTGTTTCTGGACGTTCATTGGACCTTGACCTAGGCGATTTTGTTTTGTCACGTCAATTTGATGGTTGTGCGAATAGCCAGTTGTCGGTCACTGTACTTTGCCTGAGTGGTGCGTGCGAACCATTTTTGGTAGCTCGGATCATCCCCATTGTTTTGAACCTGTTGACTGCTCGGAAGAGCTCTTTTGGGTATGAATGCCTTATTATGTGATTATAGTTCATATTCAGCCCGTTCAGCAGAAAATTGTAAACCATTCCCCGGAAACGATCTGTCGATCGAAACTGTTGAGGTTGTCTAAATATTCATTTTATTAATTTGTTCAATAATACCGTGACATTACGATCCAATCTGGTTTTGAATATTTAGAATCACTGGTTTATACCTACGCGTTGCTCAACGTCTTCGTGGAAAATCGTACAGTACAGTACAACTTCACACAGCAAACTACAACCATCGCTTCCATCCATTCTGAATATCAGTATTACTCTTCGTTCAGATAACGTGGACATCCGGTATTATGCGAGTTATTCTAATGAACACGTCCGAACACAGCCGTTCGTCACACAACAATCTAAATTTTGAAGCTTCAACTTCAATTCCGTTTTATGATGTCATTGAAATTGTCGGTCATTATTGATGGACCGAAGAACAAATTCGAAAGTTTGAAACAGTTCATTCCCTTCAGAAGTTTGAACAAGACCGTTAGAACACGAAAACTGGCAGATGCAAGCATTTCGTATTGACTCGTCAGTACCAAATTTACAATAACATGAAACAGGTTTTTTATATCAAGCATTTAGGGGGGCAGGGTGGATAGTCAATTGGTGGTTTAGGAAAGGTCACTAAGTCCAGTAGCTCACTAAGTCCAGAGGAAGCCGGATACGTAAAAAACAGTCAGGATTCCGATCCGTTTGTGGGTGCGTAGACCACATAATTACCTTGAGGCTGATCTCGGGGCACTGGCAATCTTACAGCAGGGGGCTGACGGTCGCGACATTTTCAGACCTAAGGGTTGCCTTCGATTCAGTTGTTCGTAGCATTCTCTGGAAGTACCTTCTTCGCAGTGGAGTTCCAGGGAAGTACGTGAATCTGTTGAGGTCATTGTGTGCCCATTCTACAAGCAGGTCGAGGGTTTATGTACGGTTTATGTACGCTCTTCCTGTCCAATTTCGTCATGAACGACACTCTGGAAAGTGCGCTTGAAGAGTCCAATAAGCATCTTGCTGGCATTAGGTTGACCGACATAGAGTATGCGGCTGACATTGTCTTACTTAACCCCTCTGCTAAAGGCACACAGACCATGTCGAGCAAGGTGAATGACAGGGCTGGTTTGTGTGAAACGCGCTTTGTACCCTCAAAGTGCTTCAAGACTGGGGCACTCTCACTCCTACGTTCTTTATTGCGGGCAATCAGCTTGAGATTGCAGACACTTTCACATACTTGGGTAGCACTATCTATTCAGCCTGTAATATTGATGATGATATGTGGGAGGATAGCAAAGGCGTTAGTTGCTTTCACTAACCAGTGTGTGGCATCGAAAATACGTTCGTTTGTTGTTGCAAGAAAGGGTATATAATGTTTGTATACGTGCCCCTCCGTTCTATGGTTCAGAAACGTGGCCTGTTCGCAACAAAGATGTCAACCGACTTGCTATGTTTGACTGTCGTTGTCTCCGCCAACTAGCCCACACCAAATGGACTGATCATGTGTATCCAGAAACGCTCGGAATGCGAGATCAGCTAGTCAACTAATAACACTGCACAGCTTGCGATGGTTGGGTCATGTACTCCATATGCCGGTTGAGCGTTTACTTTACTAAACATTGCATCATGACACCACCAACATTTGGGTGAGACCGCGTGGCGATCAGTCATCATCGTGGTCACGAAATGGGAAGATCCTGTCTATTTCATTGAGTAAAGTAGCCCGGCGTCGGTTTTCTGGCTGGGGACGTTATTCGATAAGGCAACTGTTGCTACCAAATGGTTGCATTATCCGTCCGCGAGATTAGACATGCTTGGAGAAATGGTTACCAGCAATGAACTACATATTCACAATCACTTACGGAAGATCTCAGAAGGAGCAAGATTAGGCGTGTAGAAAGTTGTCCCATCTGCGAACGGGATGGTCAAATACGTGGAATAAATTCTAAAGGAAGGCAAACGTAACCTCAGCCGTAAAAGTGCTGCACGGAGGGCAATAATGATTGAATTAGCTATTGACACTGTCACATCACGTTCGGGGGCACATAAAACGCCATCAGGGTCAATACCTGGACGGGATATAGTATAAAGTGAAGCGTAGCGAACCATCTAAAGGAGCTACATAATTTTGACAGCTACAAACACGGAATGATCAACAGTTGAAATGTCACCATTGAACACAATCCAGGAATGAAGCGATTAGGTAAAGGATCAGAAACATCAAACTCCGAAAGACAAGGGCTTATTTACTGCACCGAGATCAGCGCGTTTGCACCGTAATGAGTCTGCTAGTAATGTGCGATTGATAATTCCACACGTGTTGTATGTGTCCATCGACCAATCGATACTTATTTGAATTGGCTATCTTGTGGATGGCCGAAACTTATCGCTCGCATACGTCTACTTAAAAATAGTGCGTATCAATTTACGCCAGACTGACTGCTGTGCATCTGGTCTACGTTGTTGTTGTTGCAATAAACCCTTTTACTATTCTACAGACATCCTGTCTTAGCGATAAACATAACACTCCCAGTGTCATTCAATCAGAAGACGGTTCTACTATCAACGTTCGAAGGCAAACCAATGTGGCACACATACGCGAGCAGAAAAATTCGTCAATTCAATCGCTTTCTGCATGGGAATGATGGTTTGTTCCTCTCGTGACTCAATTTGGCCGAGTGTGCATTGGTCAACAAGTCGAAAGAACATCTGGAAACCTGGATAAGCTTACTGCAGCGCAGCCTGCGGCCGAGGCCACTTTTCATTTTCCATCGTATAACTTGCACGCATGATCCACTGGGTTGGCCGTCTGTTTTTCGTGCCATTTCGGATTACTGCGATAGCTCACGTTTAACATAGGCAACAATACAGCAGTGGTTTATGATAATGTTCAACTGTTATAAAACTGAGAAGAGCAAATTATAATCAAAGGGGAGAAAAGGAAGTTTGGAATCTAATTGTAAGGAACCTCAACGTGCCAGCTCATTGCAAACGTATAACAGAACTGCATGCAAGAACACGGTGGCATTTAGGAAGCAGTGTCCTAGCGGAGAAACTTTATCTCTCGGCTCTACCTTCCGCCTCCACTTTAAGTGTGGACTGTCACCTCGATCGACTTTATAATAGTTGGTGGCGGTGATGGAGACTTGCTGACAGGTTCCGTGTTTCTAACACGAAACTTGCTGAACTTGGACTGTAAATTCACATCGCATGAGGAACTATGAAGAAAGCCTAGATGAAAACGTCAAAAATATCACCTACAAGATCAATCTTTTACACATCGAGAAATGTTCAGCTTCAGTGTCTCCATTCATACCTCATATTCTCTCACCCGCTGCACGGCATCAACGCTCGTATACACCACCAACGAAAGAATGAATTTGACTATTTGTTCCCATCCCAACATAGCATATTCAAAATTGTACAGCGTCGAAATGTTTATTTCTATATTCGTTGGAGAAAAAACTGAACTTTACAAACGATAGACTGTGCAGGAGTGCAAGTAGTAAAAAGCGTCCTTAGGAATACAAAATGTACAATTCTTATCTACTCTGACATGATTACTTCAAGTTTTCTGGAGTCTGACAGCACCACTGAAGTGAGCACAAAAAGTTTGGACGGCTCCATATGTAAGTTTGTTGTGTGTTAACGATAGAAATAATAGCAGGCTTAAAATCACAAGAAGATAGCCTAAACGATGTGGTAGTGGACGACGAGTCTGGAGTACCGGAAGTGAATAAAAAAAAGTCCGTACAATGGTAAATGAACTTGGTGAGGATGAAAACAATTGCTTATCAAGCGGCGGTGATCGTAGGGGTAGAAATGGAGAAACTGGTGTGGAAAAACCTAACGGAACAGCACGACAGAAAATCCAATCACGGATGAAAATAACTGTTTGAGGCACACCGATTTGATCAAAAACATCGTTAAAATAACCAGCACATCAAGCCGTTGCGTCTGATCACTGTGTCGGTTGGAGGAAGTGTGCAAGCAGGAAGTTTGCTAACCTTCAAAAGAAGAGATGGATAAAGATGCGTTACAAACTGCAAGTCAACTTTGAAGACCACGCGCAAGTTCAGTTGATGAAGAATTCAAATACTGGTTGGTTTTATCGTCTAGTTCACACAGAGCAGCCCACAAAGAGGGGGTTCGCGAATGGATATCTGTATCTGCCATTGTCTGCCGATGATCCGTGCCGGTTGAGCTGGTTGTTCCAGTTGTAGCATCCAGGTTAGGCGGACCAAGAGCATCCAGAAAACAGTTCGCCAATTGAGCCAGCTCACGACTGAGAGAACGACAGCTGACAACACACGCTTCTCGTTCATACAATTTTTCCAGCTGTTTGATCTCAACCATAGATAGAGGTGCCTGATGAGTCATTATGAATACGAAAAGGTTGGAATATTGCGAAAAAATGGCAGTCTGAACAAGCGAAGAAATTTGGTAACTTTTTCGAAAAGCAATTAAGTAAAAACACCACCCACTTTAATATTTTTGCGAAGTTAAGATCCCATGAGTTTCACTATAGTTCACACCGTTAAAAACTGTGCTCGTAGTATATTCTAGGTATGAATAATTTGACAGTATCCAACTCACATGTGATTCAACAAATCACAAGAGAGAGAATGTCAGGTGGTGCAGAGACTCAAAATCTGACAGAACACGCAAAATTTCGGAATAATTACAAGTAACCGTCAAAAACTTGGTAATTTTTTTAGTATTTAACTATCACCACACACAACTCAGTAAATACATATCTCAATGTTGCTCTTATTTATAAATCCCACAAACCAAACCAATTGCCGCTGCCAACTACCTTGGGAAGTACCACCGTCATTCAGTTGGATAACCAACATCATCAGTACAGTGCCATCGCGTTCTAATTCTCTCACTAACAGTTGACAGCAAGGGATACAAAGACGAGTTTCCAACTTTTACACCACAAAACGATCAGTGCTATGTGAAACATAAAATAGCACCTGTTTCGTATATTATCAGATAAACCTAACCTAAACAGAAATAATATTAATAAGCGGAGTCGAACCCAAAAATATTGGCAACAACGGGTAAGAGAAGAGAAAGGAATGAGACAGATCCTAACATAGTCGTTTGTTTAATGCCAAATTCTCAACAATGCTCACACCCATCAAACAAAAAGTTGCAGATATAAGTAAGACGGCATCCTGCGGTCTATCCTTCGGTTTTCACTGACATACTCAACGAAATTATTCACGTAATGGACCTGCGTTCAAACAGTCGGTAGAAATGAACCTGAGGTCGTTGATTTAAGAGAGCAGCGGCTGCTAAACAGACAGTTACAGATAGTTGCGTTGCCAAACACGAATGTAAATATAAGTTTGATAACACTGAATCAATGCACGATCCAATGAACTAATCCAGTTTGTGGGCTAACTTGAAATTCAAAACACTCAGGTAAGGTATGGATGTTTCGTTTAAGATCCACCTGTTCACAATGTGATACGTGTTACTACCATGAGACGTCATGCCCTGCACACGACTGGATGCCCTCAAAATGGTGGTTAATGTAGTCTGATTGATAAAAGAGGACAGTAGATTCAGAACACATAGCTAGCTGTATATGTCGTTTTCGGTGTAAATATACAGCACATGACAGAACAGTGCATAACCAAAACAAACTTACCGTGATTGGAACGATAAACTGTTTGAACACTTTCTGATGGTAATCCATAAATTGTTCCGGAGACAGAATGCCATCTGAATGTGCTTTCGATATCGGATTTGAGCTGACCAGAGACATCAGTGTTTTGGCCACTAATACGAGCGCCTGGATGACGATAAGTAGGAAAAAGATAATTGACAAAGAGTATCACATCAGAATCGACTTGTTTCGTCAGCCGATTGATAAAGCAAGATTGATAAAGCAAGCGGAACTCCAATTCGCGCAGGGAGAAGACTGAAGAACTTTACCAAATCCACTTACTGAAGTGGTGTAGTTTGTTTTACAGTGATGGCATCATCATCATCATCATCACGGACAACAATATATCAGTGGCTCTCACTGATGCTTAACTGCCATACAACCAAAAAGAAGGAAAAAAGCAAACCCTGTATAGGAAGAAAGGAGAAAGAAAGAAGGTACGGGAAGGGACCTAACTACTAAAATGAATAGCTACATCTATATTCACACATTCAACATCAAGGTGTCTGTCCCTTGTAAAGCAAACCAAGCTGTAGATGAAAGTGAGGCGTAATTAGCAAGAGGGCTTCCTTACGGCATGACCAAAAAGGTTTAATGATTAAACGTCAAAAGGCATAACTGCTCACTGTCGACCTACAGCAGCCAGTAATTATAAGGACGTTCGGAGCTGCGAACCATCACGCAGAAAAAAAGCAGGTTGTACATCATGTGTGAACAAGATGGTGCCGATGCACTGGTATTTAATTTTTGGCGAGCAAACGAACTAGTATTAATAAAATTGAGTGTAGAGCATTTGCTAAGGAAAGCTGTAGACGACAATACCACAGCTGATAAGCTGTCAGCGTCTCACTGACCTGGTCACGCATCACACACAGCTCAGCGATGATAGCTGAGAAAGATGAACACGGCAATAAAAGTATGGACAAGAACGTTATATTATAACGTAAGTGTGAATGAAGTAAACAAGTAAAAAGGAAGCTGATATGACCATACCTTGCTAAAAAAGCTGAAAATTGTACGTTGAATGGTTAAACAGAGGTTACTATAGAATAAGAGACTCACATCGTTCGACACGGCAGTCTGTGTTCCCCCAATAGACGCCTGCGATCCGCAGGACCAGGAGGAAAGCACTGAGCTGTTGACATCAGTAAGGCCACCGAAAGACGGCTGATTCAATCCAGAGACAGCAGAAAAATTGGCGGTTGCAGAGAGTGAACTCGATATGGAACCACGAGCAGTATTCGGAGTGGAAAACAGACAAGGGCAAATACCACGAAGAAATACCAAGTTGCGAATGACAGAGTTGCTCAGTTGATCCGAGTGCAACGCCTTCAGTGGGACGTAGACGATTCCCCGACGTTGTAAATCATGACGAAAAAGGTGTGTAATTCAGAACACATCAGAATAAAAATATCAAGCACACAAGAATAAATATCAGCAGAAGCAAAAGTCAATCGCAAAAACTTCATAAACAACAGCCTCATGACAAATGCCACCATCGAGTCAATCTCTATCCTCGTTGGAGGAACCTACGAAAGGAGTGGTGCGTCACACCAGATCCTACGTCAACATCAATGAAATCGCAGGTTATCTAAAAGCCTTAAATAACCCTCTCTGTTGTTGAATGTATTTCGATCTCATTACAAGTGAATTCATGATCGGTCCTCAGAGACCGATTACAACTGTGGCAACCGTTCGCAGAATCAAACAAGCGTTAATTCGGTTCCCGCCCCATTCGAACGCCCTTATGTGGGTCTGGGAATCCCCGTAGTACTCAGTGTGCATGCCACCAGTATACGCACGACAAAAATGCTCAATTTGGTGGGCAGGCAAGGAACGCAAACTCGAATGGCAATCATCCCAGCACACGAACGGTCCATAAATGAAGTGAGGAACATCGCATCAATTTTATTAGCATTAATCGTGATATGTAACGACAATCAAGCGTGAATCACCGATTTAGTGTTCGCTAGAAAGTATGGGACAAAGACAATCTGTTGGCACTAATCTCCCCGCACACAAACAGGTTGAGCAGTAAAAATTAATTTCCTTATTGTTGTCACTAGACAGACATTTTGTACAGAACACGAATAAGCCGAACGGAACACCCTTGTCATGAGGTTCTGACAAGAAAATGCCGCTTGGGTAAAGTGCAAACGAGCTCACTAGTAGACCGTGCACATTACGAGGTAAGTGAAACCTAGAAGAGTAGATTAAGAGTGAATCACTGAGACGATAACTCATCCAGAGCGGAACCCAGACAGGCTGCAAGGAACAGTGGCTCGGGCCATCACCCAGCTCGAAGTGGCGTAAAACACCTTCGAACAAAAAGCTAACAAAGGGGTCAAAAATGGATCAAAATAAGTCTGAGTGAAACAGCTATAACCACAGAGCAAAAGGGGCACGTATACAAACATTATATACCCTTTCTTGCAACAACAAACGCACGTATTTTCGATGCCACACACTGGTTAGTGAAAGCAACTAACGCCTTTGCTATCCTCCCACATATCATCATCAATATTACAGGCTGAATAGATAGTGCTACCCAAGTATGTGAAAGTGTCTGCAATCTCAAGCTGATTGCCCGCAATAAAGAACGTAGGAGTGAGAGTGCCCCAGTCTTGAAGCACTTTGAGGGTACAAAGCGCGTTTCACACAAACCAGCCCTGTCATTCACCTTGCTCGACATGGTCTGTGTGCCTTTAGCAGAGGGGTTAAGTAAGACAATGTCAGCCGCATACTCTATGTCGGTCAACCTAATGCCAGCAAGATGCTTATTGGACTCTTCAAGCGCACTTTCCAGAGTGTCGTTCATGACGAAATTGGACAGGAAGAGCG